>JAJMCJ010000003.1:0-113197 GCA_030572875.1 Wickerhamomyces kurtzmanii | reverse complement strand
CCGGAAGTCTTGAACTAAGTCAGCAAACATATGCTAAGTGAATATAAACTGAAACTACTTACCTATATACTTCTACTGTTATAAATATATTGTCAATGATTAGAAATTAATTTCCAAATCGGGGTTAAATTAAAAAAAACTAGATCTGAGCTGCATATTCCGCTAAACTCCAATTATCAACCCTCACGTCGGTTTACCGAAAAGAAAACCAACTTCATTCTGTGACATATAATAAAGTAATACGGTAATGGATTATCTGTATCATTGCTTGGTTCTTTTTGACTCAAAAAGAACGCCTTCTTACGTCCCTTGTGATGTAGAATGGCTTTTGTAGAATTGATCAACTCTTCGGCTAATAAAGGATCACCGGAAGGGTTTTCGAACGTCTCATCTGGATACATTTCTGCAACTATCAAGTAATAATGTTACAATAAAAGTACATCTACTATATGAAATAATAAGTAAGAACTCCTGTATAAAAGCTGTGTAGTGAATGCAGAACAAACTGAAACCAAAAGAAACTATATGAAAGCAAAATGCAAGTAAAAAAGTATATATAACCTCATTAAAAAAGTCCAAAGAACTTGGACATGAAAGTATTGGAATGCGTTAAATTCATAAGCGAGTGAACAATGTCTTTGGTAGTCATTAAAGGAAGTGAAAACAACTCTCGATTTATTGTTTTAAAGAAATTTAAAAGTTGGACACGGTTGGAACCTTTATTAACGCCACAAACCACTGAATGATCATTTGGTCAAAGCATCGACAGCATAGAAACCTTCGTCGTCATTCAAATAGCTTGTCAAGTAGTCTTTAGCTTCTCCAGACACAGTAGCAACAACTTCGTTATCCACCAGAACATAGCCGTTTAATTCGTTGTTTGGGAAGACCGTTGAATGTTCATTGCACAAAGGCGATTTGATAAATTCTTCATAACCTTGACTGGTAGTTAGTTCGATTGGAACTAAATTGGTATTGATTTGTGACATTTTGAAAGTGTATAGTATGTATTGCAGACTTGTTGGATAACTTGAAACATCAATAAAAAAAGAGAATAATTGTTGCTTTTATACCTTGCGTTGGATTGATAAGCAACCAAAATCTGTGATCTCATCAAACTTCTGCGGTATTCTTTGCATGACTAATTAACCTGATTTGTTATAGACACGCTGCAGTACCTCTCAGGATTAGGACAGTTCACGAGTCACCCAAGACAGCTATGATTAATACAAACAAAATGTAACTGTGTTACATATAGCTCAAGCCCACTCACTGTCTTCAAGCCTTCTCTATATTATGTTTTTCCGCTAAATATTGAGTTGATCCTGCTTTAATTTTCATGCTGCCGATGTCCGTGACGTTAAAGTGATCTTTCTCTGATCAGTCCGTCATATTTCTCCCTTAACTCCAGAAAAAAATATAGGGAACATGAGTATTACCCATTACTTTTTGTCATCATCGTTAAAATAGTTCAATCCGGGATTTCAATAATAGGGAGTGTACGGTTGTATATGTTTGTGAATATACTGTTATTTCTGCTTGCTGGCGTTAGTTATAATGAAACAATTTGTCGAAAAAGATAACATTTGGTGAGGAATAATAGAGATCAAAAGGTCAGAAACCTTTAAATTATCCGATGTAGTGTAACGGCTAGCACGGTCCGCTTTCACCGGGCAGACCGGGGTTCGACTCCCCGTATCGGAATTTGTTTTTTGATACCTTTTTCATCAAATCGATATTTACAGATCGCTAACCAGCCAGCAATGTGTGTTTTTTTTTAACAGCTGATTGGACAATGCAATTCGTTTAGAGAAGCTACGCGTTGAAAGATTCGAGTTGGTTACGTGAACTAGGCTTTATCTGTCTCATCAGAGTCACATCGTTTCCTTTTCTTGCTATCATATTTCAAAATGTATTTAGAAACAAAATTTTAAAAATATCGTTATTCTTTCACAAGGTGATCACAAGAAGCTGGACTTATGTTAATTGTTTGTGCTTGATATCAATTTGAAAGGTTTTAAATTTAACTGTTTAATCTCCGACGGATGCCAATATTTTCATTTAAAATCTCTTGTTAAATCCGCAATACCGCACCACGCTAGATTACTTCATCAAAGTGAGTAGTAATGTGGTCTGCGCACGAGCCACAATGAAGAATTCATCAATAAATTGCAATAAAAACAAAGCTACGTCTTATGGTTTGTCACTGTCGCATCTAGAAAGTGTAAAGGTTTTTTTTTTGCACAGTTTTGTTCTTAAGATTTCCTGTTTGTTGTGTTCATCTATTTCTCACGACCTTTCTGAAAAAGCTGTACAACTGATATTTCAACAACAACAAATTTTGGTTTTTTTGCAATAAGATTGAAGTCTGAGATAATGCGCAATATATTCAAAACGCTTTCAGATCACGTTGGAGTATTAACGGTTATCCATGCTCCAAGGGATGTTCATCTAATACTTGCACTCAGATTTACAAGGTTATGCGGATTTGGAGCTTTAGCTCTGATATTAGTTTTATACCTCAGATACAAAGACTTTCCAGAATCATTTATCGGCTTATTTATGACAATTTCATTGGTCGGAGATTTGATTTTATCATTCATATTAGCGTCGATATCTGATCGCTTAGGTAGAAGGAAAATTCTGATGATATCATCATCCTTGATGACATTCACTGGAATTGCCTTATATTATTGGGACACCTATTTTGGATTAGTTGTTATTGGATTAATCGGTTTAGTAAGTCCAGGTGGTGGTGAGGTAGGCCCCTTTAGATCGATCGAGCAAAGTGCTTTATCGACATTGACACCGTATGAACAGAGATCAGATATTTTTTCCTGGTATACTTTTATCGGCGGGATTGCAACTGGTATTGGGTCATATTTTGTTGGAATCCTGATACATTATTTTGAGGTAAACGGATATTCGAAGAGCAGCGCATACCAGTGGGCATTCATCTTCTACAGTGTTATTGGAATATTTCTGATGGTTGTATCACAATTTCTAAGTGATGACATTGAACTGTTGAATGATAAAGACTATAGACAACTGCTATTGGAACAGGATGCTGATCAAGAAGAAAACCTATTTGATTCAGATGAACATACCAGAGATAATTCAAGCTCAACTGGTTTCTTCCAAGGTTTATTGCCAGTAGTGAAACCAGAGTCGAGGATAATTCTTCTCAAGCTGACAGGAATATATTGTGTTGATGCAATCGGTGCATCAATGACAAATAAATCATGGCAGTCGTATTACCTGCATTATCGATACTCTTTGGAAACACAGAATTTAGGACTGATTGTTGGTATTGCTAGTATCATGAGTGCAGTGATGGCTTTGGTGGGAACATATTCATGTAAAACAATTGGTCCAATTAAAACAATGGTTACATTTCATTCGATTAGTTCTGTGCTTTTAATACTATTTTCTTTGCCTATAGATCTGGTTAAGTTTTTGGTTTTATTTTTTTTAAGAGCAGTGTTTAGATCAATGGACGTGCCTTCGAAACATGTTTTCCTATCGGCTGTTGTTGAGCCAAACGAACGAACAATTGCTATTACTTTCACAAATGCCTGTAAAACTGCAAGTACCGCATTAGGTCCAATAGTGACAGGTATTTTCGCAACTCATGGTAACATTTGGGTTGTTTTTATTATTGGAGGATTACTAAGATTATGCTATGATTTGGGATTAGTTTTAAATTTTTGGTCTATAGATAACGAGAAACATTGATATGTTATACGAAAACGCATTGTATATGCTCGGTAGCCGGTCCACCAGACCTCGGATTGTAGCAATAGTTGCTATGACAACATACCTTTTTATTTCAAAAATTGAAAACACGCGAAAAATCAAGAATTAGTAAACAAATCAATCACATTTTATAATTGCTCTCACGGCGTTGCACCATTAAGAGAATTGAAGAAAGTGTCTTTAAAAACCATAAGAGCTGTACATAATTGAACAACAGACTAAAGGATTGTATTTATATATCAAAATCGTATCATGTCTTTGAATGATGCTGATACTTTGTATCTAGTTGTCTCAAGTAATAACTATGGTGAGTATACATCTTCAAATACATAAGAACCTACAAAAGCTAATTGATATCTTAGATTTGCAACAGAAGGAGAAAATAATAAACGAATTTAAAACACACGTGAAGAGAGATTTTGTTAACTTGGCTAATGTCCCAAGATACTTCGAAAGTCTAGCGATTGCAAACAGATCCACAGATTTTAAACTATCATCTATCGCCTTTAGTTCCATTTGCCATTTAGTGAAAAGAGTCAGCATGCAAGATGGAACGTCTTTGAAATCAAGTGCAAAGCTCGTGCTACCAATTCTAGTAAATAAACTTATTGACCCAAAATCGAGCTTTAGGTCATCATCCAAAAATGCACTGGAGGCATATTGGATATCAGTCCCAAATGAAGTTGAAATATATATTAAGGATTCCGGTCTAATTCATTCAAATCACAAAATAAGATCAGAATCTATAAATTTTCTATCTGATTTGATTGTATTGAATAAAAATTTCGCCTTCCTCAAGTTTCTACCAAATTTGGTTAATTTATTAACTGATGACTCAGTTGAAGTATTAAATTCTGTCGAGAATTTATTAGTGAAGTATTACAAGTTCAATAAATTCAAATCTAATGATTTAGTTAAAGAGATTTCAAAACAGAACATCACTCAAAACATCAGCACGAAGATTTTGAACGAGATTGATCCTAATTTAGCAATAAAGCCTAGTAATATTTCAGAATCGAAGTTTATTAACACCGGAGCAACAAAAGTTACAATTGACTCTTATTCAAATCTATCAAAAACAAAAGGTTTGTCGTCAATGACATCAGCAAATGCAAAGACTTCTCCGACGATCATATCAGGAGATGACGAATTAGCTGTGCTGTTAAACAACATTCAAGGGACAAAATTGGAAACGAATTTCAAATCCTTGGATGTGAACTCTTCAAACGATCTAATAAGAGAAACAGAAAACTTGTTACCACCATTCGAAGGAAGAGAGACAGAATTTAACTGGTCTAATAGAGAGAAAAATATAATCAAATTTAGAAGTATCGTCAGAGGAAATTCATCAAGAGATTTTCCTGATACTCTAGTCGCATGTGTTAAAATGTTGAATGATGGCATAGTAAAATCAACAACATCATTGAGAACAACCTTGTCCTCAAATGGTTGTCAACTAATAAAGGAATTAGCAGTATACTTAAATAAATATTTGGACACAATCGTGGAACAGCTAATTGCACCTCTAAAGACATTAACTTCTGCTACTAAAAAGATAGCATCGTTGAATGCGTTTAGTTCTATTTGTGTACTTCTGGTAAATTTGAGTTATAATCATAGGATTCTTAACCAGTGTTACCTTTTATTTCAAGATAAAAATATAGCCCCACGATTATATTCATCAACATTTCTACAAATTTTTATTATCAGACACAGTAACAAGCTTGACCAACAATCTCTAGATATTATAACAAAGTGGATCACAAAAGGTATTTCAGATGCTAACGTTGCCGTTAGGGAATCAATGAGAGTAACATTTTGGTGTTTTTTTAAGGGATTTCCTGAACTGGCTGAACAAATTTTATCAAAACAAGAGCTTAATATTAAGAAAGCCTTAGAGAGATCAAGACCAAATAATGTCATCACTGAGTCATCGTCTGTTCCAATAACCTCAAGATCACTAGGTACATCCTTGGACCGAAAAAAACTATCAGTTAGAGAATTTGTAGCTGCTAAACAAAAAGAGAAAAGATCAATTTCAGGCCCATTTTCAAATCCATCTACTTCAGTCCCTGCTGTAGCATCTTTAGCTTCTTACAATCAAACATCAATAGATATCAAAAAACCAAGCCGAAATAACGGTATTGGAGGTCCACAGAGAAACAAAATATCAGTTTCTGGAAATTTTAAAAGTGCTTCTTCTAATCGCAGAACTGTCTCGATAAATGAAGTCACTTCTAACGACAATAACAATAACAAGGAAGTTGAAGTAGCCGACCTTCCAATTGTAACAAAATTGCAGGAGTCATTAACTGCTCAGGAATCAAACCATGACTCGACAGTACACTTCAAATCTGATTTGAATTCCAAAGCTCCTCCGATCGACTTCACCTATGAATTTACGAGAACACAAAATATTGACTCTTTGAAAGAAAATGTGAAGGATGATGAATTTAAATCAACTCCTGAAATAGAAGCGATGATAAATTATTTATCATCTCCATTGACTAAAGATAAAATTGAAGGTCTACAATATCTACAAAATTTGTTGATTGTGAAAACTCCTCTGCCAGACATAACTGCTGTATTGAAAAAAATTATTATCTCTGATGCCACACTGTTCAAGCCAATTTTAAAGACTTTAGAATTTCACAGACTTTTACCGGTGGATTTATTAGTGGAACTTTTTGCCGTCAATGCTGAATCAATCAAGTTGTTGCTTAGCACATATGACGAATATCGAATTATTGACACTTTGATATCAATAATAAAATTGTTAGATTCTTTTAAGTTTGGTGATGCAAAACTATCTATGTTTTACATCAAGTATAAGCTAGTTTTTCTAAATTACGCAATTGAAAGCTTAAGTATTATTATATCTACAGGCTTAAACATTCCAGACTCGACCGTGCAAGCGTTATGTGAAATAATTTTTCCGCTGTCAACAAACGATTCGTTATCAAAATACAAAGATTTGATAAACCAATTGAAGGTGTCAAACGGTAAGGTGTTTGATTTGACTCTATCAATCTTTCACGAATCAATAAAATCTCAAATAACTTCAATTCTAGCCAAACAGTGCATACACGTGGATAGTGATGAGGAATCTGAATTTAGGGAAACAGGGCTATACGATATGACGATGATAAATCCGTCAAATGCGAATAATATGACTAGGTTTTTGCATGCTCCTTCAGATATGACTAGAGTCATTCCAAATTTTCAGAGAAAAACTTCCAAAGTATTTATAAAAGAGGAAGAAGATGTAGAAGAAAATGAAGATGAAGGAACTAGACCGATGGAAGAGATTGACTACATGAGTGACATATTTCAGAGAAGTGGTAGTATTGTTAACGAACAGAGCGTTGACCATATTGTTATGGATAAAAATGATTTGAAAGAAGATATTCAGATGGACGAGGCTGATGCTATGGCTATAGAAGCTGTCGAAGTTAAACTGGAAAAAGACGGTTTCATACCAATACCAGGAACTAATGAGGAGATACAGGATAACCATCAAATAACCACTGCAATGAATCGAGAACGAACTGATCACGATGAACTCAAAACAGAAACTCTTCAAAAGTCTGCAGAAATGGCAACAGAAAGTAACAATGTTACAGAAGTCACGCTTGGTAAAGAGCACACTAATGTTAGAGAAATAGAATTGTTCTCAGATGAGATCAATCCTGATATCTCGCTCAAAGAAACTGATTCATTTCACAGCATGAAGCATGTGTTGTCTGATGAAATATCACAGAACTTAACTCAAAAGTTTCACAACATCAATATAACGCCTTCAAAGAAAGTAGATATTAATAAAATCATCAAAGAGAGTGACCCATTCTTCTTCACTAGGTCAAAAAAACAAATAGAAATATTTGAAGATGTGTCCGATCAAAAGCAAAAACAAGTTTTGACTACTCAGGAAAGACATCTATTTGACATTGAAGTCTCTACACTTGGTCTCTATGGTCACGAAATTGAACTGTTTATTGATGCTTCGGATGCTGCTTCAATTTCTAAAATTCATCAACTGATAGATGTATTTAAAACTGACAAAGTTTCTACGAAAGAAATTAACTCATTGATAAAAATTTTACTCGAGATCAATTCTTTTGACAATACTTTTAAATGGTTCAAAGAAATTGGATTCAAACTAATCTTGAACAATATGATTCAATTCTTTATTTCAAGTGGAAGAATCTCACCTACAATATGTTTCAAAGGACTCATTGTCTTCAAGGAATTAGTAATACTCAACCAGGAAGTCTCAAATAAGTTGAACACCGCAGACATAACTTCAATTTGGGGTATTATGATTTCAATTCTGGAGAACTTGACAGATTTCAAAAACGAAATATACGTCTCGATTGAGGAATTGATTGATGAGATACTAGAGTTAGATTTGTTGAACAATAAAGGTAATTTACTTGATATTTGTTGTTCGGTACTGAAGTCTCCTGCTGAAATAGAAAATAACAATCTTATCAAATCATTTTCGTTGCTAGTGTTAACTAAAATCATAGACTCAAACTTATCTATTGAAACATCAAAAGAGATCGATGAAATTATTTTCAAGTATTTGAATGATGATGAAGTTGAAATTAGAAGGCTGACAATAATAATATACTCGAAATTTAAGAAGAACTTTAATAACCTATTAACGAATTCAAAAGACTCTAATGTCAAAGTGATAAGCATTAACGGTAAAATGAGATATGATACTGAGCACGATTTTGAAGAGTTTGATGACGAAGGATATACTATTATCAATGGTATTTTCGACAGGATGAGTACACCACAGAGAAGACTTGTCGATTATTATTGTAATACCTGAAAACACAGATAAGTGACAGCCATGACTACATATTCATGTGTTTTATTTAGTTCCTAGTTAGAATGCGGTAATATTAGAACACAGCATGGTTAATCTACATGTATTTTCTGATAGTAAATAAATAGCAAATAAATAAGATAATAAATAATAAATATGTAAGAGTTAATAAATATATAAATAGTTTAATGACAGTGTTGCCAAATCAGCATAACAAAAAATCAAGCCGACTTAAATTTTTAGTTGTTCTTTCTTGATTTTGCAGCAGCATCATTCCAACGTTTAATCGTATCCTCGCTATGTTCGACTTGCTGGTCTATAGTAATATGATTACCGATTTTATAAAATGCTATAGTGCTGAAAATGAGAAAGCCTCCTAGTACAATTGTATTTTGTCTCCAGTTTTTTGGGGTATACCACCATCCACCGGAAGGAGACCAAACATGCTGAATATTATTAGAATGCTCTCGCAAACAAAGGAAATTAATAAACATAACTTACTTTTGGCACTGGGAAATGTCCATGACTCTATTCAAAAACATTAGTATTCAGGGAAAAAAAACCAGTTCTTATATAATTGCATACCATAGTATTTTTCTGTTTCTTAAAATCAGTTGAATTTAGTTCGGACTCTTCGAACTTGTTAAAGTATATAATTGTTTATGGGGTTAGTCGTCAAGAATATTGGTTTTCGAATGTAATTTTAAGTATGTGATTATCTAAATTCTTACTAATCTTGGTAAGTGCACATGGTTATGCTGCCCGATGTGTCAGTAAACCATAAACGCGACGCGTAACTATCGATTAAATATTTACCAAAATTGTTTCTTCTCTATTAATACAAAACAAGAACTATACAGTAGGAGGAAGTACTTTTAAGACAATGTCACTAAAAGAGGAATTGATATTTAAGTTTGGTCGATCAGTCGATAGCCCAGAAATAATCACATCTTGTGATTTATTGCTGAAAATATATTCATTATCAGTTGAAGAGCTATATTTACAATGGGAATCGTTTGTTGTTACAAGAAATAATGGAAAATTGGAGATTACTGTTGATAACCTGAAGCATTTACAGGACTATATCCAGTACAATCTGGAAAAGAAAACTCAAGTTCATCATTCTGCAACGAAAACAAAACCGAAATTGAGACCAATTATCAATACATCAAGTCCAATGTTTGATATGATCCCATCAACTCCAGCTTCAGGTATCAAACGCCGCAGGGTACTGGAGACACCGTCAAAGAAAGCGAATGTACTAGACTCATCACCATTGTCCAATTCAGTCACTAATACGCCAACAAAACTAGGAACACCGACTACAATTGATTTGACTCCATATAAACACGAAGAGCCTGGGAAAGTTGTCGAGTCATTGAATCCAAACAACACTATTTCCGAGGGTTTTGATTTTGATGACGATGAAGCCAGTAAGCCAGTTAAAATTGTTGCAAGCTTTGATCCTAAAAAATATCAATTTCGAACAATGAGACAAAAATTATTGGAGGCTGCCGATGTTCTGGATGACCAAATAGACACATTTACTGAAATAATTCAAGAACATTATAAAATATCCAATGAAGAATTTGGGAATCCTGCAGTTGTGTCTCAGTCTGAGGTTGTCACTGTCGGGAGAATTGTTCCCGATTCGCCAACAGCACCCGTTGAAGCTTTATTGAATAGTTCATCATTATGCATTGAAACCTCAAGATTATCAGGTATCGGTCAAAGAATTTTGTTAAATTTAGATTCAATAAAAGACTATGCTTTTTTTCCGGGACAAGTCGTTGCATTAAAAGGCAAAAATGCCAGCGGAGAATATTTTGCTGTTAGTGAAGTCTTAAATATTCCATATCTAGGAGCTCCTGTATCATCAAAAGTAGAGCTGGAAGAGTTTAATACATCACAGCATAATAAAGGAACGAAAGTCATTGTTACAAGTGGTCCATACACAACAAATAAGGACTTAGACTTTTGTCATTTATCCAGCTTAGTTAGCAGATTAAATACAGAAGTTAAACCTCATGTAGTTATAATGTTTGGCCCATTTATTGATATAACACATCCAAAAATTCTTGATGGTTCAGTTTCAATTACAAATCCTGTTGGACTTGAAAATGCAAGAGAACCAAAAACATTGGACGAAGTTTTCAAATTCATTATAACACCAATTTTAAAGACTTTAAATAGTAAAATTCAAGTTATTTTAATTCCATCTACAAGAGATGCCACTATAAAGCACGCTGCATATCCACAAGATTCATTTGAAAGAAAAGTACTAGGGTTACCTAAGAACATAAGATCTTTTCCAAACCCCTCCGCCTTCCAGTTGAACGAAGTCTTAGTTGGTGTTTCGAATAATGATATTTATAAGGATTTGAAAGATGTTATCGGTGGTTCTTACATGCACAGTAGCAACAGATTTGATAGAATTTCAGACCATGTTATTTCTCAACGTCGTTATTATCCAGTTTTCCCAGCTGGTGTTAAAATGAGAACAGTTGCATTTAAAAATGGAAAAGGCGAAGAAAAAACAGTAGTCGAACATCTATCAGGTGCGGATTTAGATATTCCATATCAAGGCCTAACCGAATTCGGGGATGTTATTCCAGATATTTTGATTATTCCATCAGAGTTGAGGTTTTTTGCAAGAGTTGTAAAAAATGTTGTAGTAATTAATCCAAGTGCATTTATGAGACCAAATGGATTAGGTCATTATGTACAATTATCTATAAATCCACCGGATCCAAATCTTGGAGAGATTTCGAAAGTTGACGAATATGATAATAGCGAAGAAGCATTATATATTCACAATGTCTGGAAGAGAGCAAGAGTTGATATCGTTAAAGTTTAATCATGTATACTAATTTAAAATGATGGGCATAATATAATATGTTATTCATATGATAACTATGTAAATTAGACATTTCAAACAATGAACAGATCACTAAAAGGTCTTTTTTATTAACAAAAACTGTAAATCGGGAGCACATCTCAAGAAACACAAATGATATTATTAGTAACGACCGCACGCTATGAATAAAACAAAAATATTATATCTGTTCAGCATTTCTGTATGGATGATGTGAATCGTCTTTCGCATAGTTTGCATTAGTAGCTTGGGCATTTATGGTATTTGAAAGGTGCCCTTTTTTAGGAGAATATGGATGATTATATTTGTGCTCTTCGTTTTTTATATCTTCAACAGCCTGTCTATAGCGAATACTTTTAGTAGGTGAAGGGCTTAATGATTTTTTTGACATTTTCGATGTAAGGGAAGACATAAATGATTTTTTTTTCCTGGCTCCAGTACTTGTCGATTCAACAGATTTTTTGGGTGATATATTGCTTTGTGCTAGTATTCCTTCTGGATTAGTATGCTCATACGTTACAGGTTTGGTAGTCGATGCAGTTATCGCCTTTGGGTTGTTTTGTGGAGCTTGGAAATCTTGAGATAACTCTGATTCGTTTTTCTGAACGATATTATTAGCTGGTGCTTGGTACGATTCACTTACAAAGTCTGATGTGATATCAACAGGAGAGCTGGATAATTTTGAGTTCTGCAAATTTTCAGCTATATTATTGATTGGTTGTATATCATCATGGACAAACTTCGCACTGTATTGTTTAACCTCGGTGCCAGCATTAACAAGCAACGTACTAGAACGTCTTGATAAATTGTCTTTTGAGCTTTTAACGTTCTGTCCAGTAGCTGCATATGTATTGCGTAGAGCATTATCTTCAGCTGAGAGTATATGATCACTTGTAAACGTACTATTGACATTTCGTGAACCTCCAGTAGAACTGTTACTATATGCAGGAGCAGCTGTAGTTGTTGCTGAAGCTGAAACTGTATACTGATTCAAATCATCATCGGTTTTTGGAATACTTTTAAAAACTGCACCTGGTGTTGGGCCACGAACGCTCTGATTTTCAACAGAATTAGTTGCCAGACTAGAATCAGAAACACCTTGTCTGAAAGGCATTTCAGTAATTGGAATGGATTTTGAAGCAACTGTTGATTCAGATAATGGCTTAGTTCCATTTGTGATATTTTGAGTACCAATATCTTTGGTGGAAACTTGAGCTCTAGAAACTGAAGCTACTTTATCATTTTCTACTTCGATAGCGTGCTTTGCTAAATTTGGGGTCGTGTCTTTGTGTTTAGCAAATCTTCCATCCTCAAACTTTTGATAAGAAGTTGTTTTCGCATTCAGATTTATACCATCAACGTTGTATTCATCCAGCCTTTCACCAACCATTGCTGATTCTTGATTTTTCGATACTGATGATTTCAATAACGATAATGGAATCAATTTCGCTTGCTTGATAATATTTTTTGCTGAATATTGCGACCAGTTTCTTTCAACTGGAGAGACATTAATATTCGAATGCTTCTTTTCAAAGCTTCGTAAAAAATCTGCGACATAATGTCGACGAGTACTGAAGATGTTTTTCTTAAATATTCTTTCTGATTTCGAATCTAAATTCATGAAAGTAGACTTGATAATAGCATTCAATCCCATGAAAATATTCTCTGTGATTAAAATTATAGTTAATAAAGACAAAGGCTTGATATGGACCGCACTGTTTACGAAAGACGTCTTATCGTTTGTTAATATATCAGACTGTCTAAACATGGCAGTAATTGCAGGTGAAACTATGGTAGCTAACCACGACAAAACCTTTAGATTTGTGTTCCAAGGAGAAATCGAATCAACTCTCTCTGGTACTGGTCTTTGATGTTCTAATAATAATTTGACTGCGTCTCCTCTAAATTCAAACCAATTGTTGACCAACGAAATAACCGGAGCCAGAGACCAAACTGGACCAAATAACACTAAATAACCAAACTGAATCACCATCTCTTTATATTCTTCATTGACGTTATACGTAGGATATGAAATTTGTTCACGAACCTGATTTAAATATTCTGCTTCAGAAACATCATCGTTTAGATTAACAGTGCTATTTTTCAGAAATCTCTTAGAAAATACTTTAGTGAATCTACGCTGCAATGGAGGGAGGATAAACTCTAAAAAAAATCCGACAACTTGATTTGTGACAGAGAAGTATAGAAATTGTTGACTCAGTCTGTTCTTATTGATACCAAATTCACCCGATTGAATGGAGATGTTATGACCTGAGACAAACAATTGAATCTTGCCCATGTACAAATTAGTGTAATGGCCAAATGGTAAATAGATAAAGGAAGTTATAAGTAATGGCATATAAGATGTCAAAAAATTCAGGATGAACTGCTTCTGGATTGTTGATTTTTGAAAATTGCTTTCTGTCTCATGATTTTCCCAGTTAACCATTCTCTTCACAAAAACATTGTAAACAGCAGTAAGAATTGGAACAAAAACAGTCAGCAATAAAGTTGGTGTAAAAGCTAACAGAGATTTCAAGGGACCACTGTAAATTTCATTCAAGAAGATCTCTATCATGAAACATAACAATTGATATGCAATTAGAACAATAACAGCAGATAAGGCAACAGGAAAAAAGGTTATCTTTTTCAAAGTTCTTTTCCAGCTTGGATAATATGGCATTTCCGTATCTGTTACTACATCATGTCTTTGGGATTCTCCAATAAATGAACATCTTGTACTTTCAGCAGCAGCGCAATACTTTGTATTCCAGTTGAAGGAATAGATATTTTCTTCTCTCTTCCAAGCACTGACAAAAACAATACCCCAAATCAAGTTTATCAAAGTAAAAACAATTGAATACCTATTGAAGAAAAAAAAACATACTAATCCTAATACTGACGGGAAAATTAGCCATAAAGAGTAGAACCTTAAGAAAGCAAAATACAACGCAACTTTTTCACCACATAGTTCGTTGATTGTTTCAATGTCGTTTTTATCAATAAGGTACTTAGTTGACCATCGTTTAATTAGTTTTTTATTCAGTTCATAATCAAATAAGGGAACGCAGGAGTTGATAAAGTACCATTCTCCAGTGTTTGGAGTGATACCTGCGCCGCCTTCTGATTTTGGATTTGTGATTAGTGAATGAACTATTCTTATCTTTTCTCCGCTTGTCAAATTTGAGAGTGTCTCATTAGTAGTGTCACTTATATCATTGCTGACACCGTAGAGATAATCTTTGATATGGTAAGAAGCCAATGCATTCAATAAAACCACATCGCTGCATTTGACAAACACCAACAATGTAGAGTTTTCACCGGCCCTAACTTGAGTGTACAAACCTTTTGTATCTAAATTCTGAATCAATTTTTCGAAGTTTTTTTTCGATTCGGTTGTTGGTTCGCCTGCTTGGTGAGTGTTGTAGGAAACAGATAACACCAAATCAGGGTTCAGTTCACCAATTGGCTTAGTACATATCGGTTTTTCAGACATGTTTTACAATGATTTTCTTTCAATGATGCGTGTAGCGTTATTGTTCAATGTTGAAATTTGATTGAAAACACAAATAAACAAGATGATGTAGTTCTGAAATTAGAGCAAACTGATTTGAAATAGCAAATAAAAGCAATAATCTGATATTTTCAAGATTTTTCGTTAGTTTTAATTGGTTAGAAATATCAGAGCGTCTAATGAAAAAAAAATCCCTTTTCAATTGACTCTATTTGAATAGCTCATCAGATAAAGAATATAACACGAAGGAAGAAAATTTTCAGACAAGTTTCACTTTAGAAAGTGATCTGGCACTAAAATGTGGACATACCGAGAGACAAAAAAGAGTGTTGATTTAGCCGAAAATTGGTAGAATAAAGCTCTATCTTGGGGGAAACTACAATAAAATAGGAGTCATTTGTACAATTGCAAAATATATGTATTGATGTTGATGTTGCTGCTGTTGATGATATGATGATGTTGTTGCTGCTGTTTTGCAACCTTGTGTAATGCTTCACTGGATAAAGAACAAAGAAAAACGAGATGTATCACCGGCAGGCTCCAAAAAGATCTTTTCAACCACCAAAATACATGTCAAAACATCAACTACGCAATTGTATCTATCACAAGCAAATCTTTTTCTTCGAACCTACAAGATATTATACGATGTCCACTTTTCCTGAACCATCAACTGAAAGATCTGAAGAATTGGCAGCAAATCGTCAACGAGTGCTGGATGAGATAAATCAATCAATGTCAACCAGAACATGTTCTAAAAAACCAGTTCAACTAGTTGCGGTTTCAAAACTGAAACCTGCTAGTGATATAATGGCCTTGTACAATATCGGTCAACGTCACTTCGGTGAAAATTATGTTCAAGAGCTATTGGAGAAATCGAAGATTTTACCTGGTGATATTAATTGGCACTTTATTGGTGGTTTGCAATCGAATAAATGTAAGGATCTATCAGCAAACATCCCAAACCTGTATGCCGTTGAAACTGTTGATTCTTTGAAAAAGGCCAGAAAACTAAACGAATCAAGAGATGGGTTTGAACGTATCAACGTTTTCATTCAGATTAATACAAGCCATGAGTCTCAGAAATCCGGATTAAGCAACTTGGATGAAATTGAAGAATTGATTGTTTATTTGACCAAGACATCTGAAAAGCTTTATCTCAAGGGCCTAATGACTATTGGATCCTTTGAAACTTCAATCAATAGCAATGATGAAAACCAAGATTTCAAAAAACTAGTTGAACTGAAAAAAAGTCTTGATGATAAATTTAAGCTGGACCTAGAACTTTCAATGGGTATGAGTTCAGATTTCAAAGAGGCCATAAGACAAGGAGCTACTTTTGTTAGAGTTGGCTCTAATATTTTTGGTACAAGACCTCCAAAAAATGAGGCGGTTATCTAATTAATAATCATTATGTACATTTATATATATATATATATATATGTTTCCTATAAGCTAAAAACCAAACTCTAAAATATCATGAATGCTGCGTGCTAGCATTTCAGCAACCCCAGGTCCCGTGGCTCTGATGTTGAGCTCGTATTCCTTCTCATCAACTAGTTTAAACCTAAATAAACAACCAAAATTGCCTGACACCCGGGTATGCAATATACCAGCACCAAATATGAAATTACTTGATATACCTGGTTGCTCAATTATACCCCAGTTCAGCTTTTCAAATAACCTGTTGATTGAAACTATATTGTGTGACTGGTTTCTCTTATTAGAGAGTTTAATTTTTTTAAAAGACTCTCCTTGTGATCCTAATGTGTCGATCTGTTTCCAACGTTGTAAGAATTGTGGAAATGGCAATACAGTCGGTGATAATGTTTTAACTAAATTTGTAGGCAGTTTTAGTCTTAGTGATGTGTGACCTCCGCTTGAAAAGAAAACGGTTAAGATTGGCGATTCTAAATCTAAGAATGGTGTTCTGATTAATATCTCAAAACTATGCATCGTTCTACCATTCAGTTCAATTTCGGAATCTGGTAATTCTAATGTGTTGACAATATAGTTAGGGTTTTCACTTCTGAAATTTTTCACATCTGCTGTGAGTGAAATAATTTTTGCAGGTGATTTATTTATATAAGTTAATGTTAATTTTATAAGAGAATCCTGGATTATAGCGCGATATACTATTTTGATTAACGAATTCTCAAAAAATATACCCTGATTGAATTGAAGTAGTCTATAATAACCAAGTTCCCAGTTCGGTGTTAGTGGTAATGATTTCAATACTGATGATGATGATTGCAGCTGTTGTTGCTGCTGTAATGACATCGGTGTCGGAGTTGATGTATGGTCTTCACCATTTTCACCATTTTCACCATTTTCAAAATATTCATGATTCTCATCATTTTCATCGAATGAGTTCAGTTTTTTCGAGGTGTCTTTCTTTTGTTTCAGCAGCAAATTATCAGTACTCTTGATTAAGTCACCTCTCTTGATGTTTAATGACCCCACATTACCCAATCTTTTCAACAAAGGACTGATTCTGTTACTAAATATAGGCATTTCATCAAATAGAACTTCTAGCAGTTGTCCATTTCCCAATTTATTTCTTCGGATCAAGTTCAAATATTCCAAAGATCTTTGTTGCAATTCTGAATCCAGCGAGTTTAATTCAATTCGATAAAATTTGACCAAGTTTGATTCAATTAATTTGTCAAAATTATAAAATTTAATAAACGTTGTTAAAATCATTGCCTTAGTTGGATTCGAAACCATGAAATATCTGTCAACAATCAAATTAAATTGTTGAGCAATTGAAGTTGTATCTGAAATCAGATGGCCAAATTCTCCTAGTAGGTACGACGATATTTTGATTAAAAATTCTGAACAATTGGGTAACCTTAAATATGAAATCAATGAATTGCATGTAAATATCTGTAAATTCTCGTTATTCACAACTATTTGAACAACTCTCTCCCAAATTGCGTCGTTAAGAGTATTACCACTTATTGAGATTAGGGTCAATGTAGTTGTTAAAAACCATTCTGGATTTGTGGCAAACTTTTCTGCTAAAACTATAATTTTAACTGAAACATCGGATCTGACATGGTAGTCTGCAAATTTTATGAATTTTAGCAACTCAGCAACAACGAATTCGACCGATGAGGAATCTGTCAATGTGTACAATAAATCTAGTGATTTGCGACAAACAGAAATATCTTTATCCTTTAGTAGTGATAAAATTTTGCCTAAATGTTTTCTGGTTGCATTAATTGCTGCAGGACCACCTCTTGAGCACATAATCATCAATGAGTTCAATGACAAGTATCTTGTATTTGCTTCTTGAGAACTCGATAAAGTTGATAACGCATCGATTGCACTTGTTATCGCTTCAGGGGATGGATCTAAATGGGATGCTAGGTTGATAACCGAAAACAAAATAGAATTTTGTGCATTTCTGACCAGTTGATCTGCTGTTGGCTTGGTACCTATTTCAATTGATTTTGAAACACAGCTTCTTAAAATTCTAAGTGAAGTCATGTCAATATCAGCAGTTGATACATCAGGAATCAAAATCTCTAAAATTGAAATAATCTTAACTATAATCCAGGGATTAGAAGTGTTTGCAAAAACATATTCTTGAGGAATATCGTTTTCAATGATTAGTTTATTCAGCTTTTTTGCCAATGACGGAATGATTGATCTACAAGTTTCGTAATCAATTTCACTAGCAATAAACTGAATAACAGGTAAAATTGAGATTACCAGACCATAATTTGAATCATCAATTATCGATAAAATTCTTGGAATCCAGTTTGAGTGTTTGTTCAGTAATAATAGTTTATTAGATTTGATCAGTCTTAAGAAAGCAAGACTTGCTTTCTTCTTCAGCAGTACTTCAGTAGTAGGTGATCGTAAAAAACTGAAGACATCTTCTATTAACAACTCAGACCACGATTCATTTCCCAGAGTGGCAATACAGTGCAAGGCTAAGCAATTAAAATCTATGTTTTCAGAGATTAGATCATTTTTGATACTGTTAACCATCAAGTTTAACAAATCACTTGACTGATTCAAAAACAAGCTTAGAGATAGATAGCCGACAAATTTTTCAGAATAAACCGCTGAACTCATCAGTTGAATAGATTCCTTAAAACCAAACGACAGAGTGCTATAATTGGCACAATTCCCACTTATATAAATAAAAATCAGCTTTGAGATGTACTTTTTTCTTTGGTAACCATTCAGTTTACTGTTTGAGCTGAACTGCTTCTGGATGTTCGTTATTTCAGCATTGATCCTCTTTTTCTGATCTTCTTTGGCCTTGGATGCCCTAATATCTCCAATAAACTGTTGTAGGCCTTTCATTTGCGAACCCATGATTGCTGAATCTTCTCTGTAATAAAATTGGCGAGCAGTTGTTTGTTATTTCGTCTCATTTTCACTTATTTTGAACCGAAAAGATCATGAAAAGTGTGCGCAGTTTCAAATTTACTGACAAAAAGGCAACAAGAAGAGCAAAAAAGGACATCAGAAATCGGAATCACTTATCTTGAAACACCACAAACAACAATGTTGAAGGAAGTATTGAGAATAATGGTGAAAGAAATACACGTAATGGCAGGCTTATCTCTTGTAACTTTTGAGTCAGATCTGAATATTGCTCTGGTCACGTGATGATGTGATCTGAGGATTGAAATTGAAGGGGTGAACCACCGAATCCTCTAACCTAACAAACTACATAAGTAGATCAAAATGAGATTACACTGTATCATATTCCTACTTGGTATTGTGACATGTTTACCAGTTTACCTTGATGTAGGTTGCTTTTTTATTACGACACTTTCACATCAATTACTAATATCTCCAGTTAAACAACAATGAAATGGTTGAAATCACCAACAAAGCTGGAGAAATTATAGGTTTCGAAACAGTTAATAGTCTGAGAAAATCTAAAGACGAAGCTTCTTCAGGAAAATTAGGCAGCGAGAAGTCCAATGTTGCTTTATCATTCGCAATGGATCTTTTTGATAATCTTAAAACGAAATCTCTCCGTTACTTTGACCAAGAGAGCCATGATCTGGGATCGACTCGCGTTGAAGTTGCCAAAAAATTGCATACTGTTCCTTGTCATTCTCGTAAGATTGTATCAAATAAACCAGATGATCTGAAACTATTGAAAATCATTTCCAGTGTGTCTTCTTCAACAGCAGAAAAAAAGGTTTTTGATACAGAGAGTGAGATTTTTGTTTCAAAAACAAAATATGAGTCTCCTTCACATGAACGTCTTCCTTCAAAGACCCCTGAACAAGTTTGGGTTAGCGTTGGGCTTTTATTCCTTGGCTCGTTAATGTGTGTTGCTGTTGCGATTTCAATTTTGCGTGCAAAACTAGCAGATCAATCGAAGGATAAGCAGAATGAGGTTGTTGATCAGAAAGACCTATTTGTCGATAACCCATGATTTTTTGTTGATGCTGACACCTGTGATGATTTTTTTTATTTTTGTTGGTTAATTTTTTTTGGGTGGTTTATTGGGAACTTTTAGATTTATACTTTTTGCTTGATGAATACTACATACAGAGTGATACATTTATTTCAAAAGCCGTAAACAACTACAAAACTTAATTTTTTTCTAAAACAATGTATTCATATATACAAGAGGATGCAAACATTATAAACAAATTCTCATTACCAATCTTTATATTCTTAATTTCTTTTACATAGTTTAAGAAATATCTTTAAGAATACTTTTTATACATTTTTTTATTTCTTTTAAATCAATTCCATAATAATCCATGTACCTCAAACAATAACAACACCATGATCGATCAAACCAGGTTTATAATTGGATTCATCGCTTGGAACAATTGCATTCAATGGGTGATACAAATACCAATTTTTTAAAGCCGCAACACTAGCTCTAGTTTTAGCTTCTATTAACGAGGCACCATAACTTTCACCCAATTTATCCTCACCACTGAATATACCTACTACAAAAACAGGGCTTTTAGATAGTCTACCTGATTCTGATAATAATCTAGAAATTGGTGATTGCAGACCTTCACGACGACAGAGTTGTGCTAATTCTCTTGTTGGTTGCTCAAATTCAAACATTGATGAAATATCCAGTTTTCTTGACAAAAAATGACCGTAAATAAAGGCCTTAGTAGCTTCGGAACCTGCATGAGCATACAAACCAGAAACTATGGATCTAACAGCTAAAGCATAAGCAACGGTAGGGTCAATTGAGTTTTTCTTATTATTCGATGTGATTTTTTTGACACCATTTTCTTGTTGTAAATCATTCGATGGTAAAAATCTTAACTTCCCATAGCTATATTCTAGTGGTTCATCATTAAGATACTTTTCTAAATTGGAATTTGACTCAATTTCAATACCCCACGATTCTTTACCAATTAAAGCTAAAGTATCTGTTGATAAATAACCAGCAATTGCGTTATTCAACACTACAGTTGGCAATCTTGGGTAATTGATCAACAAATACTCAGAAATGTAATAAGTCAACAAGTTTTTACCGAATATGTTTAATCCATGGTTGTCGGCTAAGTTTTTTGAATGTGAACGACAAGTCAAACATCTTGCTAGTGTTGAATATTTGAAAGACTCAGGTAGTTCTAATCTTTTATGTAATGATATTAGCAAAGGAGATTTCAAAGCTTCTTCTTCAGTTATTATTCTATCGATTTCTTTTCTTGAGTATTCATTGAATTTTGAAACATTACTTGGTTGATTGTACTGTTGTTGATTAATTTGATATGTTGAGAAGTATTTCGAGCTTGAAGAAGCAGATTTCTTCATACTGTTCAACAAGTATGATCTCAATGACCATATAGATGATCTAAGCAATACTCTGTTCATTATTAAAAGTTTTATCCTATAATTTGGTTCCTTTTTTTTTATGAATTTTTAAAGTTTGTACTGATTAATCTATAACAATATTCAAGAATTTTTCAAACATTGAAAAGTTTTGAAAAAGTTTTGTTCCTTAAATGTTACCCGAAGTTAAATTAGAATATACAATTATGTAATAATATCTCCTAATTAGGATATACCTAGGAACATATAATAAATATATGAAAAATTTATTTATATATTTATCTAGATCAGTTAATTGAGATCTGAATTTAAAGAATTTTTTCGAGTTATACAACGTTGTAAAACAGGCTTTAAGAATTTATGGTTATGATGCCCGGTGATTTGATATTGTTAATACCTTTAATGCTTAAACAACGATAATAACCAACAACCCCTTTGGCGACTTCATGTTATCCGATATTGCTCAGAATAGGTATGGCATCAAAGACAAAACCTAAAAATGCTTTTAAAGAGGATACAATTCCTGAGTTTTTGATAAACTCGATTCCAATGAACATCAATAATTCTCAAGAACTGAACAGACTGACTAGATCCCAAGCAAATTCATCTTCGCCTTATTCCGCTGTTGAACGAGTTAGAAAACCATCGAATTCAACCATACAGACTTCTGGTTCAGATACATCGAGGGACTCGAAGTACGAAACACCCAAGAAAAATAGAATTCCTAAAGATCAAAGATCCGCTGAAAAAAATTATTTTAGCGATAACACCAACATCAGCTACGGCAGTAATAGTAATAACATTAATAATAGTCATAGTACTAACAATTATTACAATGCACATAATGACTCATTTTTTAATGCTGGTACCAACAAAGGCTCAAGTTATTTTGAATCAAGTCAGATCGACCAAGATGATAGCATTCATGGATCAAGCTCGAGCTTCAATAATTTTTCATTCCATACTGCTAACTCTAATTCAAGTTTCATATCACTATCTGGTATTGAAGATGATGATGACTTAACTCCAAGTCACATTCCACTACCAGTTTCTCCAAATTTATCATTAAGAATTGACACCTCAACTCCAAATACCTCTCATATCTCAGTCCCATGTTTGCCAGATGACTCGATTCAGGAACCCTTCAGTTTTAACGAACTGCCTTCTGTGTGTTATTCATTGGCTAATCCTGATAATGCCATTTCTGATGCATCTTTAAAAAGAGATGAAACGATCAAAAGAAAAACTAAGGCTACATCGTCAATTACATATATCAACAATTCATCACACAGTAGAAATACGTCTATCTCATGGATGGTAAATAATCCAGATGAGTGGACAATAGAGAGAGTCATATTTTGGTTAGAACTGTATAATTTCAATGAGACATGGATAGCTACCTTCATGGATCAGAATATTTGTGGTGAATCCTTTTTATCTTTAACTAGTTATGGGAACTTAAAGGCTTATAAATCATGTTTGGACTCCTCAAATGATTCAACACAGTCGAGATTTATTCATTTACTGAGAAAAACTTTAGATAAACCAGGATCAATCACGAACAGCATCACACCTCCTCACTTGAATTCTACCGACTCATTTTCTTCTTCAACAAGCCCAGCCTCTACTGATAAATCACATAGAGCTTTGGATACACACAGGAGATCAACATCCGATAGTATTTGTCCAGAAGCAACACAGGAACTAGTACCAACAATATCGGCTCCTGCCGTTTCTGAAACAGATAAAATGTACAAACTAACAAATGATAAAACAAAATCCGCATCAAAGTTAAACGAAAGAGTTGTTAAAAGAACTAATTTACCAAGACCCATGTCAACAATTGAAAGCTCCTCTAGAAATATGTGGGCAACATCCCCTTCCGCATCTCCATCGCTTCCATATGGCTTTTTTAGAAGACATCACAAATCTAGTTCTTCTGAATCTTCATTATTCAGCTCGATTTTCACTACGACGAATAGCTCTGTATGCAATGCAGATGAAAAAAAGCAACATCATAGCTCAAAATTAGAAAATACAGAATCCAAAGGAATACTACGGAAATTCCGCAAACTGGGTGCTAATGAAAGATCAAAAAGTCGTGAACCAAGTGTTAGAAACGCTCATGGCTCTCAAAAGAGCCCGACTTTGTCTCCATTAGATAACAATCACAATAACTTCAAGAAAAAAGATACCTCACATAGCAAAAGAACTGAAAAACCTTCAACTGATAAACGCATAAATAAACATGATACCATTGAAATAAAAGGATTAAATACAAAAACTGATACACCGATCTCCCAATTTGTTTTAGATAGAAAGTTTCATCCAGTTTCGAATAAAACTAATTCTGATAAATATGTTTTAGTTACAAAAGATCTTAGGAATTATGTTCCTATAAATATTGGACAGGTAAAGAACTACAAGGATTTAAAAAACTTAATAAATAATACGTTGTCAATCAACAATGAGAATATATCAATCCATTTGACTGATTTTGGCTGTGATATTGGTGAAGCGTTGGATACTGAGACTCTCGAAAGACTCTGCTCGGTCTCCTTCTATAATTGTTCAGGAAAATTTTACGTTAAGGACCATCAATCTTTATCAGCTACAACAACTACGTTATCTGACTCTGAGTCTTTTGAGATTAGAGGTGAAGATAAAATATATCCTTTAACTCCACAGTATCTTTACGGCATCACAGCAAACAAATCGGAAGAGGGCATGGTTGATTATTTAAATTTTAAAGAGCATGCAACTACCCAGTCATATCCTACAGAATATATTAATGACTCACTAACTTCCCTTACTTCCCTAAGTTCTTTGAGTATTTCAGGCATCAAATCAAAACCTTCTTCTAGCACACAGAATAAACAGGCTTCAAGCACACAAGACAAATTAGGTACAAACACACGGGACAAAAATGGTTCATTTAGAGTTATCCGTAGAGATGAAGGTACTGAGATAAATTTTGACAAAAGAAGAGAGTCTCCATATGATAGACGTCCTAACTTAGTTGCAAGGAGAAGTGCTCCTCCACCGCCTCTCAATAGACAGTCATCTAAAGTATTTAGAGCAAGTTCAAATTCAATGCTAAAGCCTGTCCTTGAGCATTTCATACCTTTACCCACCGATCCGAGAGAATATATAAACGCATACACACCAGGTCTGACTAATATACTGGTTCCAAAACCATACACTGGTGGTGGAAAATCTCCAGTTTTGAGAAAAGCCGTTAATGAAGCCTTTAATAGCATAAATGATGAAGATGGAAAGGTTTTAGCTCAAAATAGTACCAGCCTTAAAACTGTTGACTATAGCTACAGCACGCCTTCAATACCAAGGCTGAATAGGAATATTTCAAGAAAATTCTCATCAAGATCCACAGCTGATAAGTTCAAAGAGAATGTAATTTCATTTGAAGGAGTTCCTTCATTAGACGATGAGAATGACAGCGATGAGTCGGACGATGATTTCTGGGCTAAAACTCCTTCAAATGTTGAAATTGATAGCAATCATTCTACCATTCAGAGACAAATTCCATTAGATACGTCTCCCAAGGAAATGACCGTTAGACCACCACCTGAAGTAGTTTACGATAATCTTGAAAAATTTTTTCCCTACACTGATTTGGATCAACCAATCCTGGATATAACTTCACCACCAACATCCCCAATTCCAGAAAACAATACGATGATTAAGAAGAAAGATGTTTCAAATGGAACTGTACCATCCGTTTTAAAACCACGGAGAATGAAAACTATTCGTGTTGTTGCTCGTGAAGCAAGCGAAGCTCGAAAACGATTATCGACCGACCACTCGACGCCAAATAAAGGTCTGTTGTTAAGAAGGCAAAGCACAAAGATGTGGGGCAGAAAAGTTTATGAAGTTACAACCAATCAAATTAAACATGGGTTTGTTAGTAAATTGAAGACTCAAGAAGGAGAGTATAAACAGTTTGCTTGGATTAAAGGTGAACTTATAGGTAAAGGTACTTTTGGTAAAGTTTTCCTCGCATTGAATGTTACAACTGGTGAAATGATGGCTGTTAAACAAGTTGAGATTTCAGAATTCGGTATAGCTAATAACAAAATGGTTGAAGTCATTGAAGCTCTACTTTCTGAAGTCGAAACAATGAAAGATCTTGATCACCTTAACATTGTTCAATATCTTGGTTTTGAAAAACTGGATCACACCTACAGTTTGTTTATTGAATATGTTGCTGGTGGTTCTGTTGCTTCTTGTATTCGTATGCATGGTAGATTTGATGAGAAATTGATAAGATTTTTGACTTTACAAACATTGCATGGTTTGGCTTACTTGCATTCACGTGGGATTCTTCATAGAGATATGAAAGCTGATAACTTGTTGCTAGATCTCGATGGTGTTTGTAAGATTTCAGATTTTGGTATATCCAAAAAATCTCAAAATATCTATGCAAACGACGCTGAAATGTCAATGCAGGGTACAATCTTTTGGATGGCCCCAGAAGTTATTGATAGTAGTCAAGGTTATAGCGCAAAGGTTGATATTTGGTCTTTGGGATGTGTTGTTCTTGAGATGTTCGCAGGTCGCCGTCCATGGTCAAATCTTGAAGCCATAGGTGCAATCTTTAAGATAGGAAAGACCAAGTTAGCACCACCAATACCGGAAGATACTCTGCCGTTTGTCTCTGATGAAGGTAAAAGCTTTCTGGAACAATGTTTTCAGATAAACCCCGATAAAAGACCCACTGCTCAGGAACTCTTGCAACATCCTTTTTGTAAAAGCGACCCAGCTTTTGATTTCAATGATACAAAATTATCAGAAATGATCAGATTCAATGATAAGCAGAAAGAAAAGGCGCTTAGAAGGGAAGCTAAAGACTCTAAAACAGGAATCTAAGTAACATAATCTACAGTATTCTTGAAAACATTACTCGGTCCTTTTGATAATTTATAGGTCAGCTTTACTATCGATAGACACTGGTGTAGAATATAGTCGAATATTTTAGTAGAATATGAATTCTTCTTTTTTATACGAAGAAGAAATAAATCATTTAATTTTGTTTAAAACATTCATCTATTGCTTAAATGCATTTTAGCATTTTTATTTTATTTGAATTATATTCGCTAAACGACGTATTAATTTCAATAAATTGTATACTAACGAAAGTAAACTCCCTCAGTAAGCTATTAGTTTTTAAGAAATATATTCGAACTACTCTATAAGCACGAGAGAGTCAGAGATTATAAAGAATATAGTGTATTTTTGTCACTCAATGTGTTCAATAGCTATCGCTAATTAATTATAGATATTGACTATACTTCTTAAAAGTACCTCAAGTTTATTTATATTACCGTCAATTAATGTTAGGTAAATATCATATGTTCATATTAGTTTATTAATACTACATATCATCAACGAAATGTAGCCAGAGCTGACTTATTTAACCGGCTTCATTTAACCTGCTTTCAAATATTGGTTCTATAAATGAATTTTTTATTACTTCATCGAATAATTTAGAGTGGATAATCCATAAAAGTACCGTTATTGTAATGTAAGTATATAGTACAGAACGTTGCTCTATGCATTTCACAATCTAATATATTTTTAGCAGTAAATAAAAATGCAGCTGATATTTAAACTTAGATTTTGTTAAGTAGCTTTTTTTAAATTATAATTAAAACTCTGAATAGAACATAAAAGAAAGAATTGATTGTTAGGGGTCATAAGCTTGAAGTTTGCTTGGAGTTATCTTACCTCCCTATTCTGATAATATGAGTTCGGGTCAGCTATTACAAAATGAACAAGTAAAAAATAAACCCAAAATTATATATAAATGTATATAAGTCCAATTAAAAGAGAATCGTAAAATCATTAGTCTATGTCAATTATTTGCCATTTCCGTTTCCTCTGCACAATGAATGGTGGTTTTTTCAACAAAATCATTGAGATTCTTTTCTAGTGTAGCGAAAAGTTTAAACAATAAATAGTTTGGCTCATTTATTGGATACGTCAAAGGAGAGTTTTCAGATATCCAATATAAGTTGCCGCTGGGCACTTTGCTATCTAATAATTTTATAATATTAGACCATTCCTGAAATGTGTATCTTTTATTAGGCGAATCGCTGGCTTCCTGAAGCAGATCCTTTAATTTATCCAAGACTTGAATAGTTCTTGACATAGAACTTTCTTCCTCAACATTTTCCTGAACAGTGAGTGCCTCGTCCATAATTTCGTCTACACTTCTTACATCTTCCTTATCAACTTCACTGTCTTCAATAGTCGGAACTTCATTATCTGTAATTTCTTGTTCAAGAGAAGCGTTTTCATTTTTGAAATATTGAGAAATGTTTTGAAGTTTGTTGATAGATTCTCTGAATGGAGTTAGCCAGCCAAGTAAATAAGAAACAAATTGATTGAATTTTGAGGCAATTTCCAAAATTGTATCACCAACGTTTGAAATCAAGCATGTCATTAGAGGTATAGCACTAATGGCCCAAACAACAAAAAAAGCTCTACCAGCTCCAGTTTTTGGTGCAAAATCACCATATCCAATGGTTAATAAGCATAAAAAACAAAAGTAGACACTATCGAAGTACGTCCAATTCTCTGCAAAATAGAATACCATAGCGCCCACCAGCCAAAAACTAACAAAACTTAATAATGTGATAGCCACAGATATGTTTCTCTGATGGAATCTAGATTTGAGTCTTATGGCCCTAATAAGTTCAAAGGATTGTTCTGAGGTCAGTGTTTTATCGTCTTTTCTTAACTTTTGGTATACTTTTTTACGATTCTTTTCTACCTGATTCCAGAAGAACACAGGGCCCGCAGACGACATTATGATGGACCTTATCATGGCAATGATTAAACCTAATAGTATGATACCCACAAGAGAATATACTAAACTCAACGCTTTGGTTCCATTACTTCTTGGAAGAATATCGCCTAATCCCACAGTTAATAAAGAGACAACACAGTAGTACATCGCATTACCGTAGCTGATGTTCATCAACTTTGAAAATGCAGCAGAGCCCCAGGAAAACCATATTGATAGAATAAGTGTGAATATCATCAGACCCCTTTCCGAAGAATCAAGGCTGAATTCTGGTGGATATTTCTTCAAAATGCATCCTAAAAAATGGGTGCATAGTAATGCACTGCAACAGAAATATAGGATAATAGTTAATATAGCGTACCAATACCCTTCTGTTTTAACAAACTGCTCTTCGCTAAAATATTTAAACCGTGCTGTAACGACTGCACTTAGTAGTATTGAACCACTGATGAACCAACCGGAAATTGAAAACATCTGTGAGTATATATAACTAGATCTTCCTGAAAAATTGAAGAATAGAAATATATTCGAACTACATCCAAAAAACAAGGATATTGAATTTAGAGCAATGATCACAGGAGCATCAGCTACTGATTTACCAGCTAAATCTGATCTCCACCTAACTGCTAACGCAGAAATTGAAATCATATTTGCTAATGGCCCGATACATGCTGTCACTATCGGGAAGTAACTTGAAATTATAAACCACAAACTAGACTGTATTAGTAAAAAGCAGCGCAGAGCTTCGTTCTAAAACAACTTACACAAATGAATACGACCCTGGCTCAATTTTCAAATTTTTTATCATACGTTTCTTGATGTTAAGAGTAATCTGCGGAGCTGAAGATGAGATTTTAGATAAGCCTAATGTATTGCCAGTATCCCTTCTTCCTAGCTTGTACGCTTCACTCGCTAAGGACAAGTCCGATGTTATCATGAGGACTGATTTTTACTAGCAGGAGTCTAAGTTGAGTTTCAAAGTGCGATCGATAGCAGAAATCTTTATAATCAAGTAATTAATTTTTTCCGATTTGTTTTTTTATTTTTTTTGGGCTTAAATCACACAAAATAATTGACTAAGATTTAAAGCCAGTGAGTGTTGAGTGGTACTTTCTCTTAATTTTGAATGCTTTAAGGTCATCTAAGACAACTAACTAGCTTATCATCAAGGAAGTTTCTAGAGAAAGCCTTTTATTTCTAAACGTAAAGGCCTGTTCGTTTTTGACACATTTCCTTTGGTCGTTTTTAGATGCAGACTTTTTGAACAGGAACATATAGCACATTTTCTTCAACATAAAGTATATTCACCTAATTTCTACCAAACATCAGTCTCACGATGTTCATAAATGATAAGATGGAATATATCCAAAAATAATGAAGGAAATTATGAAAAATCTCATGATATTACCCATGCTAATCGAGATGTTAAGTGCTGAGATTACATTCTACAATTTGATTGTTAGATGCTTTACATATAATGCTTTGTACATGCTAGTGGATCTTCTGTTTCATGTAAAGCGATTCGCATGTTGTTACACGTACTATCTAAATCCTCCTTCTTACGCCTAACCTTTTACCTCTATTAAAATCCGCAGATATACCAGTTTTGGGAGCATATATTTTACCAGCAAATTTTGCGCTAGAACTTATCGAACTCTCTTCAAGTTTCCTCTTGGAGCTTGTAAACACAGATTTTCGAGAGCTCATAATAAAGCTCGATGAACCCGTAAATGTGTCATCTGGTGAACTGTTTGACACCCATGAAAAGTCAAAGTTCTTGTGATCTTCAATGTTTTTACCTCTCAGCCCGTAAAGTTTCTTTAGATTGTCCTTGTTCAGAACGTTATTTTTCAATAACTTTCTGATTGGCTTGATAAATCTAGACTCATCAGTAACGCTGTTCCATGATCTCTGCCCAAAGCTACTTGATTCATCAATATATGCAGTTATTACTAGTATCAGCCTTGACCTGGTCGTAGCAACATAAAATATACGGCGTTCTTCATCCACAGCATCTTCAACACCATCCGTGAGGTTAATAGCAAACGATGCAGGTAAGACACCTTCTCCCAAACCCGGAACAAATACAACTGGCCACTCAAGACCTTTAGATCCATGTATAGTTGAAATTGCTACCTTTGGTGTAGAATTGTCATCAGCTGTATCAGTAGCATACAAATCAATAGAGGTTATGAACTGGTCAAGAAGGGTGTCACGAGTGCCAGGTTCCCCGGTTCTTTCTTCAGCACCAATAAAGTCTGGAATGAAGTCATCTGGTTGAACAAACTCTTCCAACTGCTTCTTAACCTCAACAACGTTATATAATCGTTCCTGTTCTTCCGATATTTCATTTTCTACACCACTTGAAGAATAAATGAATTCAAATGCAGACACAACTACGTCTATATCATTAGGATTCTTATTTAAAATCTTACGGGCCGACTCAATTGAATTCATGTATGCTTCAATACCACAAACATTCTTTTTGTTAAATTTATGCTTGTTCGTAGTGAGAATTTCCCTCAACGCATCTACTGCAGTTGCGGACTCGCTCATAGCTTTATCAATATTTTTAATGCTGGTTGGCCCTATACCTCTAACTGGATAATTCAATGTCCGCAAGATTGCCTGCTTATCAGTATCTGATGCTATAACTCTCAGATAATCAATCATTGCGGCGACTTCTTTCCTCTCCCAGAATGCTCGACCCCTAACAACGACATATGGAATCCTTCTTGAAATCAGCGCTTGCTCAAACTGTCTTGTTTGATATGCACATCTCACTAAAATTGAAAAATCGGAGTACTCAAATATTTCTGGAAGCTTTTTGAGAGAAGCAATTTGATCTGCAATGAATTCAGCCTCTTCACCAGCTGATTTGAACTTTTTGAAAACAGGTGATATAGATGACTCAAATTGAGAGCTTAATTCTTTAGTAATTCTATTAGGCTGTTGGCGCATGACAGCTTCACTAATGTTTAATATTTCGGAAGTAGATCTGTAGTTTTGATTCAATGTGACAGATATGCATTCTGGATAAAAAGCTTTCATATTGTTAAAATTTTCAGCAACTGCATCTCGAAAGGCATAAATACTTTGATCTGGATCACCAACAACAGTAACATTATTCTTATTGCTTTGATATCCATTAGCAAACTTATACATCAATTCCAGTTGAATTTTATTTGTGTCTTGAAATTCATCAACCAAGACATGCTTCACAAAATTAAGACAGTCTTTGAAAACTAATAATTCAAACGTCTTGATTAGTAAATCATCAAAATCAAGCATACATGAGTCAGTCAATTTATTTTGGAAAGCATCGTACAGCAGATATAGCTCCTTGTCAAAAGCAGGACCTTTAGCATATTCATCAGGATAAATACCTTGTGATTTAAGTTTTGAAAATTGTTTTTTGATTTTTTTAGCATCGTATCCATTGTGCTTAATACTTTTACTAAAAATGTCCAACTTGATTTTTTTTTGACCTTTGATTGTTATATTGGAGCTTGGATTCTTCCTATACTCGACCTCTTCGTTAGGCAAATCGTCCAACAATTTGATCAAAATATCCGACGTATCTCTTTCGTCTGCAATTTTAAAACTTTTGATGCCAATGAAATATCCATATCTTTTCAAAATTCTGACGCAAATGCTGTGGAACGTGCCAATAAGTAATTTATCTACATTAACTTGTGTTCCCATGAGCACTTTTTGTAACCTCTCTGTCATTTCATTAGCAGCTTTTTTAGTGAAAGTTGTGACAATAATGTGTTCAGGTTTTAAATCGTGTTGAATCAGCAAAAATGCAACTCTTGATGTCAAAACTTTGGTTTTACCTTCTCGAGTTAGAAAAATTCATCATTCTGAATCCATTTGTTTAGTTTGCAGTTTTCAACTTACCGGTACCTGGGCCTGCAATTATCTGTAGCTGGCCTGATGGTGGAGCAGTGACAGCTTTTTTTTGTTGTTCATTCAAACCATCGAGTATCTTTTCAAGAAAGAGCTCATCATTAGAGCTTTCCATTCTGATGTGATTTGACTATTTAATCAATTATGTCTGATGTATTTATTGATCAGAATTATGTTTTCTTTTTCAGTAACGACGATGGACCCTCGGTTTTTAGGAAACAAAATAGTTCTCGAGATGACACGAGATACCGGTATTTTTAATTACATTCAGCTAATATTTTAGAAAGATTTTGCTGTTGTAGTTAATGTTACTAGGGAAGTACAGAATATTTTGTTTAGTTTCATAAATTACTCGTTAGCTGTGTCTATTTTGAGAAATAATTTAACTTTCAGTGACGTTATCATTTTATACATATTATAGACAGTATATATACATGTATGGTTATAGTTTAATAAATATTTTTTTGTAGAAAAACAGCAAGCTTAAACCTGCCAGACCACCAGCATACAACAAAAGAATCAACATTGATTTCTGAGGTGACGCATCTAGCGTGTTGATGCGGATATTGATTAATCCTGTAGCAAGGTTGGAAATTAAAAACACCGCTAATCCATTTGAGTTCACAACTTCTAAACTTAGTGGGACATCCTGATTATCACTCCCATCTGACTTTTTAAAAGTTTGTTCGATGAAAGCATAAGCTAGTAAGAATGCTGTGTTATAAGAACAGACCCACAAGACATAAGGCAAGTTTGCCAGTCTTCTCGACACTGTATATTGATGGTTAATTGTAAGATATTGAAATAATGCACCGTAGATAATCGTCCATACTATTAGACCAGTGATTGGGGACACCGTCAAGTGTTTCTCAAAAAAGGACAGCTTTCGGTTCAAATCAGATTTTCCACATGGTTTAACTAAATTGCATGGGGTTGCATACGCTGGAAGAACATAGAAACCAGTAGACTGACCCGCTAGAAAGATACCCAAATAACCAATGAACGAAAATATGCCTTCCCTGTTAGAACTTATTAGGTTATCTCTGGGAGAAAATAGCAAATAATTCAAAAATCCGTCTTTTTTAACGATAAATAGCTCATAAATTGCGGGAACCAATAAAGCCAATACAGATCTTGGAATGAATGAAGCTAATGGAGTCAAAAAAACAACAGTAGGACCTAATAATCCTAAAGTGATAAAGAAGTTCCAATGAGTACCATATTCTGTGACATGTTCTTGATAATCTAAATTCTTAACAAATAATAATCTGAAGACACCTAGTAATAAAACTATAATTGAGCCCTTGAGTGAAACTCCTATTTTTTTAAGAACAGAAACTCGTAGATCGTTGTACTTCTCTGAAATTATACCTCTTGAGGAGACCAGTCCCATTGAGAATACAAATGAACCGACACCTAAATCCATTAACGAAGTTCCCCAGGTTTCAACTTTTGCAAATCTTCTAGGAAAAACGTTGAAGTCAACAGCTAAGATCGCTAAACAGGTAATTATCATCATACCCCCTCTATACGCCGTTAGAAAAGACTTCTTTGGCAAAAATGGTATTTCTCTTTTATTAATTCTCTTTTTCTTCAATTTCGGAGTCGTTGAATTTCTTTGCTCTGAGAGCACAACTGAAGCAACCGTTGGCACTGATAGGCAAATACACAAAAATATCAAGTTGTCTGAGTATAAGGAAATTGACAAAAGTAAACCAAACCAGTTCAGGTAAAAGTCCATAGCTAGACTAGTTATTCCCCATTTATTTTGTCTAGAGAATAAGTCTGTATATTTTTTTGTTAGACACCATAAGAAATAAGCTACTAGAGCTACTGAAGTAACTTGGTACACTTCTGTGATACTACCCCCTGCGAGCCCAGATACAAAATTTTCCTTCCTCTCTTTCAAAGCGCCCATGTCTGCTTTTTTCACTATAAGGTATTCAACAATTCTATTTCTTTTCTCTTTAGAAATAAATTACGTAAATATACTTCCGACCGGCCTGCCCATACCAAAATCTAACGAACACATTTTAGTTGAATAACGTGTCATCCGGGTAATAGTCAATCTAATAGAGAATTGGAAATTTACCGAATTGGGAAATATTATTGAAAGTTTACACATTAGATTTTTTTTGGTGTTTGAAACGTCTTTCTGCTCTTTTATTTAAAATAGTCATAAAAAGAAGAATATTCTTTCTCGTAATATAAACACGTGGATATAGATATATATTTATAAAAATATAATAAGAGACAATGGATGAAATCAATGAAACTGTCGATGCGATCTTTGGGGATCGTGTTCGTCGTTTTCAAGAGTTTTTGGACTCTCAAGATGGTGTAACAGACCACAAAGAGTTGATCAGATTGATGTTACAGAAAGACGAGAAGAGATTGGTTGTTTCTATTGATGAAATAAGAGACTTTGACAGAGAATTTTGGACAGGTTTACTAAATGTTCCTTCAGATTTTCTACCTGCTGCCGAGAGAGCTTTGAGAGATACGGTATTGGCGATCTACGATCCAAACGCTTTTTCTCACTCAAACATAGACGAGCAGACTACTTTCTATTTGTCATTTAAAGGTGCATTTGGTGACCATTCAGTTAGTCCAAGAACTATCAGATCCTCACACCTATCGAAACTGATTTCAATTGAAGGGATTATCACGAGAGCTTCCTTGGTTCGTCCAAAAATTGTTAGATCAGTTCATTATGCGGAGAACACAGGGAGATTCCACGCAAGGGAATACAGAGACCAAACTACCTCTTTCAACCCAATTACCACTGCTGCTTTGTATCCAACAGAAGACCCTGATGGTAACAAGTTGGTGACTGAATATGGTTATTCAACTTACAGAGATCATCAAACGGTCACGGTTCAAGAAATGCCCGAAAGAGCACCAGCAGGTCAATTACCAAGATCCATTGAAGTCATTTTAGATGATGATTTGGTAGACACTACAAAACCTGGTGATCGTATTCAGGTTGTTGGGGTTTACAGATCTTTAGGTGGTGGTACAAATACATCCTCGTCCTTTAGAACTGTTTTATTGGCAAATTCTGTTTATCCGTTACATGCAAGATCAACCGGTATCTCTGCAAAAGAAAAAATCACTGATACAGATATTAGAAACATAAACAGGATTTCTCAGAATCGAAATATTTTCGATATAATGTCACAATCTCTGGCACCATCAATTTATGGACATGATTATATTAAAAAGGCTGTTTTGTTGATGTTGCTAGGTGGGGTTGAAAAAAATTTGGACAACGGCACACATCTGAGAGGTGACATAAATGTTTTGATGGTTGGTGACCCATCTACTGCTAAATCACAAATACTGAGATTTGTTCTCAATACAGCTGCATTGGCGATTGCGACAACCGGTAGAGGTTCTTCAGGAGTTGGTTTAACGGCTGCGGTTACCACTGATAAAGAAACAGGTGAGAGAAGACTGGAAGCTGGGGCCATGGTTTTAGCTGATAGAGGTATTGTCTGTATTGATGAATTTGATAAGATGTCAGATGTTGATAGAGTTGCAATTCATGAAGTTATGGAACAACAGACAGTCACTATTGCCAAAGCTGGTATCCATACTTCGCTGAATGCACGTTGTTCAGTTATTGCCGCTGCAAATCCTGTATTTGGACAATATGATATTCACAAAGAACCACATAAAAACATTGCATTACCTGATTCTCTACTATCTCGTTTTGATTTATTGTTTATCGTGACTGATGATGTTTCAGATTCAAAAGATAGAGCAATTTCTGAACATGTTTTAAGAATGCATAGATTTTTGCCTGTGGGATACGCGGAAGGTGAACCAATTAGAGAGGCGATCAACTTATCCCTAGCTGTTGGTAATGAAAAAATAAACGAAAACAACGAGAATAATGAAGATAGAGAACAGCCAGTGTATGAGAAGTTCAATCCATTATTACATGCCGGTGCAGCTGCTTCAGTCAATTCAGGAAATCATTCGAAACAGAAAACACCTAAAATTCTATCTATTCCATTTATTAGAAAATATGTTCAATACGCAAAAAATCGTATTGAACCAGTATTAACAAAAGGTGCTACTGACAAGATTGTCGAAACTTACACAGCCCTAAGAAATGATATTTTAGGGAACAATCAAAGTAAGACAGCACCAATTACAGCAAGAACATTAGAGACCTTGATTCGTTTAGCAAGTGCACATGCGAAAGTTAGATTAAGTAAAACAGTTGATGTCAAGGACGCAAAAATCGCTGAGGAAATTCTGAGATTTGCTTTGTTCAAGGAGGTTACAAAAAAATCTAACAAGAAGAGAAGACTTAGCGCAGAAAAGGACGACGAAGAAGATTTGGAATCTTCTGATGACGAACTCTTTGACGACGACAGAGATGAAATCCTTCCAGTATCGGAGAGGGCAAAAGCCACATCGGGTGCTCTACAATCCTCGTCCCAGGCCGCGTTCGATGAAGACGATTACGAAACTCAGGAAGGTTCGTTAGCTTACCCATCGTCACTACAGCAACAGCAATCCCAGCAAACACCACTGAACGAAACTTCAAATATAAATAACCAATCGGATGGTATTTCGGCTGACAGATACTCAACCGTTTCAAAGCTGATTGCACAATTGATGCAAACCGATTTGTTTGAAGATGAAAGCTGCTCAGTCAACGATTTACTGAATGAGGTCAACACCAAGCTCCCTGTTGAAGACGAGTTCACAGAATCGGAGTTTCTCAACGCCCTACATAAAATGGAAAACAAAAATCATGTTATGATTGCTGATAGTAAGGTCTGGAAAGTTTAGCGAGTTTTGTATTTGGTGTGTATTTGCGTTCAATTTTGTGTTCTGTTTTCAAATTTTTTTCACAGGGGGGAATCCATGTGTTGCTTTTTACGTATTGGTTTCGGTTTTAGTTTGTTTGAGTTTTTTTAGTGTCTGTTATTCCAATATACCTTTCATTGTTAAATAGTAAAAAGCTGTTATCTGTGTTAAATCCGTAATTTACTTATTTCCCATCTCCGAATCATGATAAGACGGGTAACTCTCATATTTCTTGATTCGCCACGATAGAAAAAAGTGTTGACTTATTTATCATGGTGGTCTTTCCGTTCTTTTCTACCCAGGAACTCAAAAACAGTACAACGATGTCGGATCATAAACTGGTCGACAATCCATCAATATTGGATTCTAGATTGTTAAAGCCTAGGATTTTAACTCAGCGCCCATATGTTTTACCATTTTTGATACTTTATCCATATTTCACTCATATCTACTATAATCATTATGATGAGTACATCAAAGGCTCAGAATGGACTTTTGTTTATCTCGGCTCTATCATCTCGTTGAATGTCTTGCTGTTGCTAATGCCAAACTGGAGTATCAAGATAGATGCCCTATTCAACTATGTTCAGGCCGAATCGCTACAGGATGCCTCTCATATTTTGTTAAGCGCAGCTCCAAACTGTGGTGCTGGTGCTATCACTCCAATCAATCATGATAAATATCCTGACGAAATCCAAATTTCTTTTGGTTTCCAAAAGAGAAGATTTATCTACCACGCCGATTCAAACACGTTTGCTCCTCCAATTTTCATAGTTGACGATAATCCAACCTTATCTCTTTATCAGGAGGCCACCGGTATTGGTGGTGACCTTACTAAAGAACTGCGTCTTTACGGTGAGAACAGCTTTGATATTCCTGTTCCTTCGTTCACTGAATTGTTCAAGGAACACGCTACTGCTCCATTTTTTGTATTTCAAATATTCAGCGTTGCCCTGTGGTGCATGGACGAATTCTGGTATTACTCTTTATTCACTTTGTTCATGTTGGTAACCTTTGAATGTACCACTGTCTGGCAGCGTCGTGCTACCATGAATGAATTTAGAACCATGGGTATTAAACCATTCACCATTTGGGTTTATCGTAATTTGAAATGGACCCAGATTCAAACCAATAATTTGTTGCCAGGTGACCTAATTTCAGTTTCTAGAACCAATGATGATTCTGCAATTCCGTGTGATTTAATCTTGATTGATGGTTCAGTTATCGTCAATGAAGCTATGCTCTCCGGTGAGTCTACCCCATTGTTGAAAGAATCTATCAAACTACGTCCGAAAGAACATGTTTTCCAGCCAGAAGGTTTGGATAAGAATTCAATTTTACATGGGGGCACCAAAGCACTACAAGTTTCAACACCTGAAGACACAAAGGTGCCATTAGCTCCTGATTCTGGAGCGCTGGCTGTTGTTACCAAAACCGGTTTTGAGACCTCACAAGGTTCTTTAGTTCGTGTTATGATTTTTAGTGCAGAACGTATTTCTGTCGGAAATTACGAGTCTTTATTCTTCATATTGTTCTTATTGGTGTTTGCTATTGCCGCTTCTTCGTATGTGTGGGTTGAAGGAACTAAGATGGGTCGTATTCAATCAAAATTAGTTTTAGATTGTATTTTGATCGTTACCTCTGTTGTTCCACCTGAATTACCAATGGAATTAACCATGGCCGTCAACACGTCGTTAGCTGCTCTAGGTAAATATTACATATATTGTACGGAACCATTCCGCATTCCGTTAGCAGGTAGAATTGATGTCTGCTGTTTCGACAAAACAGGTACATTAACCGGTGAGGATCTTGTGTTTGAAGGTTTAGCAGGATTTGGTGATCATGTTTTGCATTTAGCTAAACCTCAAGAGGCACCAGAAATTACAAACTATGTTTTGGGTTCCGCACATGCTTTGGTCAAATTAGATGATGGTGAAGTTGTGGGAGATCCAATGGAAAAAGCAACTTTACGTGCTGTCGGCTGGAAATTAGGTGAAAAGGATGTTATATTTAGAGAAGGGGTTAAATCAAAAACTGAAAAAATCAGAATTTTGCGTCGTTTTCAATTTTCATCCTCTTTGAAGAGATCTTCATCGATTTCAAGTTATGGAGGTAAGTCCCTAGTCTCGGTTAAAGGTGCACCTGAAACTATTCGTAATATGTTAGTTGAGGTTCCTGAGCAATATGAAGAAATCTATAAGACTTTCACTCGTTCTGGTTCGCGTGTATTATCTTTAGCTTACAAATATTTAGAAGATAATATTTCAGCTTCAAAGGTTACAAAAATTAAACGTGAAGATATTGAGAGTAAACTAATTTTTGCTGGTTTCATTGTGTTTCACTGTCCTTTGAAAGAAGATGCCATTGAAAGTGTTAAGATGCTAAATGAGTCATCTCATCGTTGTATTATGATTACAGGTGATAATCCATTAACCGCGGTTCATGTGGCTAAGGAGGTTGCTATTGTTGAACGCGAAGTTTTAATTCTTGATGCTCCTGAAGAACATCATGGTGATCATGAGTTGATTTGGAGAAATGTTGATGAAACAGTCATAAAGCCATTTAAATCTACTGATGAAATCGACGAATTATTATTCTCCAAGTACGACATTTGTGTTACTGGTTACGCATTAGCTAAATTGATGTTACATGAACAGTTGAACTCACTCATTCGCCATACTTGGATTTATGCTCGTGTTTCACCAGCCCAGAAGGAATTTATTTTATTAACTTTGAAAGAACTAGGATACAATACATTGATGTGTGGTGACGGTACAAATGACGTTGGTGCTTTGAAACAAGCCCATGTCGGTATTGCTTTACTGAACGCTACTGAAGAAGGAATGAAGAAAATCAATGAAAACAGAAAACTTGAGTCTTTATCTAGATTATATAACAAGCAATGTGATCTTATGTCTAGATGGAACAAACCTCACCCTCCATGTCCAATTGCAATTGCCCATTTATATCCACCAGGCCCAAGTAATCCACATTATTTGAAAGCTATGGAAAAACAAGGTATTGAAATCACGGAAGAAATGAAAGCATTAGATGCTGTTGCTACCGCAAAAGGTACAAAACCTAATAATAATGCTCAAAATGAACTGGCTGATAAAATATTGGGCTCCTTACAAGGGTTAGAAGAAGAAGAAGAAACACCAGTTTTAAAGTTAGGTGATGCTTCAGTTGCTGCTCCATTTACTTCAAAACTAGGAAGTGTTTCTGCGGTAACAAATATTATTCGTCAAGGTCGTTGCGCTTTAGTTTCGACAATTCAAATGTATAAAATTCTAGCTCTGAATTGTTTAATCAGTGCATATTCTCTCTCTGTTATTTATTTAGCTGGTGTCAGATTTGGTGATGGACAACAGACTATTTCAGGTGTTTTAATCAGTGTCTGCTTTTTGAGTATCTCAAGAGGTAAACCAATCGAGAAATTATCTAAACAGAGACCACAACCAGGTATCTTTAATATCTATATCATGGGTTCAATTTTGGGTCAATTTGCTGTTCACATTGCAACATTAGTCTATATCACTTTAGAGATCTATAAATTAGAACCAAGGGAACCACAAGTCGACTTAGAAAAAGCGTTTTCACCATCACTGTTGAACACCGGTATATTTTTAATTCAGTTAACCCAACAAGTTTCTACCTTCGCCGTTAACTATCAAGGTTTGCCATTCAGAGAAAGTATTAGAGACAATAAAGGAATGTATTACGGTTTATTAGGCGTGGCTGCTCTAGCTATTTCAAGTGCAACTGAATTTATTCCTGAAATCAATGAAGCCATGAAATTTGTTCCAATGTCTGACGTTTTTAAATTCAAATTGATTTCAACGATGTTTTTTGATTTATTCGTTTCTTGGGGTATTGAGATCGTCTTGAAATATTTCTTTATGGATTCCAAAGCTTCCGATATTGCATTACGTGATTAGGCTAATTTCATTAGAGAATAAAAAACATTTGTACTAAAATTATATCAGTGAAGATACAAGAGTCTTTTATATATACGAGAATTTCTTATTTAAAATATCGTACATCCATATATATATAGAAAATATATGTACGACTAATTATTTAATAATTCCATCACTAGTTAATTCTTTGAACATTTTGTCCCTATCACAGTTTGTAATTCTTAAAACACCAACACCATTAACATCTTTCAAAACAATACTATCTTTGAACTTTTCATTTAACAATCTAATAACTTTTTCTATCTCTTTATTACTCATTGGATAATTGTGCAAACTGTCTTTACATAGCTCAATGATTTTTGACAAACTTGAGGATTTTTTGTTCTCTAAACTCAACAAAACGTTTAATATTTGCCGCTGCTTTGATTTTAAAAGCTTTAATTCTTGTTCTTCTGGAGAGATTTCAGATTTGTTTTGTTTTTCTTTCATTCTTATTCGTTCGAGTAATGTCATACCTGATGTCGATTGTTTCACTTTCGGATCAACAGCATTAAATTTAAATTTTGAAGAATCGTTCCTTATTATTTCATTCTTAAATCTCTTTCTTCTTGGTTCCCCATTTTGGTTCTCATGTTCTGTCACTTCATAAATAGGAACATCATCGACGCTCTTTGAATTCTTCAGGTCCCAATCTTTTAGTTTGTTGTTAAAAATATTATTTCTTGAACGTTGATTTTTCAAATTCTGTAAAATAGTACCATTGTTTAAGCTCTGCAAATCAATGATGATTTCGTCGTCGTCATTATACATCAAAACATAGGCCTCAGGCCAAATTGTAAGGATTCTTAGAATATCTTTTATATCAATATTCCTTTGTGTCAGATTTTTAATCTGAGGTATCAAAGTCCTTAGTTTGGGATTCGAACTATCATGCAACACGTGTATTGAGATCACGGAATCCAAAGAGAGAAAAATTTTAGTCAGTAGTTGTAGTTTTGATTGTAAGCTTGTATTAATGACTGATTCACTAGATGAAGCAAGCACCAAAAATAACAATTCCGGATAAAACCTTTGCAGCACATCGCTATGTGATTTGATTATATTCATAAATATAGCTTTCCCAATAGTGTCATCAACAATTGGATTGTACTGCCAATCCACTGACTGATTTATGATTGAATCTCTCTTTGATTTCTTATTAAGAAGTTCTTTAGAAATAGCGAACGGTTTCAATATGCTTTTTAGATTTGTATTCTGAAAAAAAGGGATAGAAATTCTCTTTTCAATTGGATCTGATACAACTTTATGTATCGAAGATATACAAACACCGTTAGTCAAATATTCCAAAGTCTGGCCAACATTTACTATAACTGTGTTTGGAATATAATCAATAGGTATCCATTCACCAGTTAGTGACTGAATATACAATGAGGGCTTCTTTGTCTTCTCCTGGAATAAATATGTAAGAAAATCCGAATCTTTATGCGCACCGCATCCCTGATCTGTCATTGTTGTATTCGTGTGGTGATTATATTTGCGTGAAGTAAATTGAGTGGGTGGATAATGTATTATTTTCATTTTAGAGAATTGTGATTCCTTGTGATCATAATTGAAGTATTCATGAAATGAATCAACAGGCAGATCTAAGCATTCTATTATTAAATCACTTAAAATAAAAGAGAATTTGTTCATCGTCTTGAAAAAGTCAACAATTGTTTGTTTAAACTCTGGCAAATCAGATTCCTTTGGAAACTGATTGATTCCAACCAAATTTTTATAATAATCTGTTCTGTCGATCTGTTGCGGTACCAATGATTTGTCAAAGTTGGAGCAAAAGTCAAGCTGTTCTCGCCAGTCAAATTTACCTCCTGTCTTTTCTTTTAGTAAGCCATTATAACCTAAAAAGGCCGGCGAGTTAACCATCGCTATCTGATTTTTCACCTCATCATCCAACTTGAAGAAGTCGTTAGAATTGTCAAATAACAACTGAATTAAATTCTTGTCTATATAGTCTTCATAGTTCAATAGATAAAAGAATCCGTAATTAATCAGGGCATCCTTGAGGTTTTGTAATACCAAATCCTTGTCCGAGTACAAAAGCGACAGATCTATAACAGGTACCGAGTCTGATTGCATTGGATGTGGATACACGTAGTAAATGAGCAGTAACCTTTTAGTTCTGACTTTTGTTATACTTTTTTAAATCCGAGCCAGGAGCACGTGATATACTCCGACTCTAATACCGATAGAAATACATTTCTTAATGACCGGCAAAAAACCAAAGCTCAAGAAATTGACAATATATATATATATACCGGTCACCAGGAATTTTTAATATCGTTTTGTGTCTACCTTGTTAAGCCCATAATTCAGACGCAAATGTAGAAACCAGGTACCTTTACAACGCATATTGCGCAAAATCACCCAGATCTACCGAATATTCCAGCACAATTTTAAAGATCGGAAACCCGATAGTTACCCGTAGTTACATCATCGTCCATTGAAAAAATGTCGTCGTTTTTTTCTTTTACCTTTTGTACTACTTTTCTCTCAGATTAACATAGCTTTTAAAAGTTAATATCCATACAAATATTATTCGTTATAATGCTTTCTAATAGTTTCATGCGTAACACTCTACGTTCAGTAAGTTACCTTCTTTAAACACAGTTTGAGCGATATATTCCAGGTTAGTTTGTTCAACATTTTTTAACTCCTTTTACTTCTTTAATGCCAATTTTTCTAAACTCCAGTGGCAAACAAAGAACAAGCTTATCAGGTTGGAATGTTTATTGATCCGGTTAGCAAGCGCCAACTAACACATACTATAGACTGGTCGTTTACCAACCTTAGCCAGATTTAACTCTAATGGTAAAGTTCAAGGCTCTGTTATCGGTATCGATTTAGGTACCACTAACTCTGCTGTTGCTATCATGGAAGGTAAAGTTCCAAAAATTATTGAAAACGCTGAAGGTGCTAGAACAACTCCTTCAGTTGTTGCTTTCACTAAAGACGGTGAAAGATTAGTTGGTATTCCTGCTAAAAGACAAGCTGTAGTTAACCCAGAAAATACTTTGTTTGCTACTAAAAGATTAATTGGTCGTCGTTTTGAGGATAAAGAAGTACAAAAAGATATCAAACAAGTTCCATACAAAATTGTCAAGCACTCAAATGGTGATGCTTGGTTAGAAGCAAGAGGTCAAACTTATTCACCAGCTCAAATTGGTGGTTTTGTTTTAAACAAAATGAAAGAAACTGCTGAAGCTTACTTAGGTAAATCTGTTAAAAACGCTGTTGTTACCGTCCCAGCTTACTTCAATGATTCTCAAAGACAAGCTACAAAAGATGCCGGTCAAATCGTTGGTTTAAACGTTTTAAGAGTTGTTAATGAACCAACTGCTGCTGCATTAGCTTATGGTTTAGAAAAATCAGATGCTAAAGTTGTTGCTGTTTTTGATTTAGGTGGTGGTACTTTTGATATCTCTATCTTAGATATTGACAATGGTGTCTTTGAAGTCAAATCAACTAATGGTGATACCCATTTAGGTGGTGAAGATTTTGATATCGTTTTAGTTCGTCACATTGTTGAAAACTTTAAAAAAGAAACTGGTATCAATTTAGAAAATGACCGTATGGCTATCCAAAGAATCAGAGAAGCTTCAGAAAAGGCAAAGATTGAATTATCATCTACCAAAAGTACAGAAGTTAACTTGCCATTTATTACCGCTGATGCCTCAGGTCCAAAACATATTAACTTGAAAATCTCAAGATCCCAATTTGAATCTTTAGTTGATAGCTTAATCAAACAAACTGTTGATCCTGTTAAAAAAGCTTTGAAAGATGCTGCATTAAGCACCTCAGATGTTGGTGAAGTTATCTTAGTTGGTGGTATGACACGTATGCCAAAGGTTGTTGATACCGTTAAATCTTTATTCGGTAAAGAGCCATCTAAGGCTGTGAATCCAGATGAAGCTGTTGCCATTGGTGCTGCTATTCAAGGTGCCGTTTTAGCTGGTGAAGTTACTGATGTTCTATTGTTAGATGTCACTCCATTATCGTTAGGTATTGAAACTTTAGGTGGTGTTTTCACCAGATTAATTCCAAGAAACACTACTATTCCATCTAAAAAGTCACAAATTTTCTCAACTGCTGCTGCAGGTCAAACTTCTGTTGAAATCAGAGTATTCCAAGGTGAACGTGAGTTAGTTCGTGATAATAAATTGATTGGTAATTTTACTTTAAGTGGTATTCCTCCAGCACCTAAAGGTGTTCCACAAATCGAAGTTTCATTCGATATTGATGCTGATGGAATTATCAACGTCTCAGCCAGAGATAAAGCTTCAAACAAAGATGCTTCAATCACAGTTGCTGGTTCATCAGGTTTATCTGATTCTGAAATTGAAAAAATGGTTAACGATGCTGAGAAATATAAAGAAGAAGATAAAGTTAGAAGAGAAGCTGTTGAAAATGCCAACAAAGCTGATCAATTAGCTAACGATACTGAAAATTCATTAAAGGAATTTGAAGATAAAGTTGACAAAGTAGAAGCTGAAAAAGTCACCAAATTAATTGCTGAATTAAGAGAATTGATTGCTAAAGCTCAATCCGGTGATGAATCTGTCGACCCAGCTGAATTGAAAACTAAAACAGATGAATTACAAAACAGCTCATTGAAATTATTCGAACAATTGTACAAAGATGGTAAAACTTCAACCGAAGAAGAACCAAAAAAAGATAACTAAGTTTAAAATCTAGTTTTGTTTTTAATGTATATAGTTAAATAAAATGATTATGATTAAAGTTGATAAACCAGATATTACGTGTAGCAGACTGAACCTTTGTTTAATCCAATCATATGTAATACATCCCAACACCACTGAGATACGATTTTACTAAATTGATGTAACTCGCTTTATAGCAGGCTCAAACACCTCAAGATCAGGTAAACTATCCAAACAATGCAAGTCACTCCAATTACAAAGATAATATCTTTATCTGGATTGCTTGCGACAGGTTTTTTGCTGATAATTTTAAGTTGTGCGCTATGGTCCAACTGGTATCCTTTATTTGTTGGTAAGTGTCCCCTATCTACAAAACTCAATGTATAGAGTAATATCGAAGAAGATTATATATTAACATGTGTCAGTGGGAATCTTTTTAATTGCACCACTTCCAAACGCAATTTGTAGTAAATCACAGTTTGATGATTTTATAAACGAAACAAACAAGTGAGTATATGTAACTTGAGAGGAAGCTTTTTGGCTATGTATATAAATATTAACCTCATATAGCTCTGTTACCGATTTTGGTAAATTTATTACTGGTATTTTGGTTGTCAGTGGATTATCGTTGCCGGTAGTGTTATTTCATGTTCAATTGATTAATTTTTTTGCCATGTTCATGAGCATGATTGGAGGTGTCATCATTTATGCAACAATTATAATATTTAGTCTCTTTTTCCACGAAAATGAGGATGAGTATTGATTCGTAGGACATGCCAAGTCTTCCATATCTTTGAATACGTCTAATTAGTTAATTAAAATGAAAAATAAACACTTTTCTGATGAAGACCTGATTTTCTGCGTTTGTAAGAAGGTTTTCCTGATATAGTTTAGTACCCGGAAAAGGCAACTCTTCCATAAGATTTCTAAAAAATTCTATATAAATATTCGAATTTGTTTGTTTTATTTTATTCTTCTCAGTATACAACAAAGGTTTACTATATTAAAGGATTCAACAGATAAGTTTAAAATGGGTTTATTCAACGGGAAGGACAATGACGAGGATAAGTCTTTGGCAAAATATGAAGAAGCTGAAAACAATAGTAACAGTAGTGGTTCATTAAAAGCATTATCACAATCTATGGAATCGTTAACCTCATCACTGAGCAACGTATTTTCCAATTCAAATCAGATTGTCAACACTATATTAACAAACTCTTATGACGGGATTAATGACCTTAAGAATACGGTATTCAGTCATATTGGTAATCACGAAGAAGATGAAGACTATAGCAACAGTGCTTATTTTAATGAAGGGAGATTTATTTCAAAAGATGTTGATAAATTCTTCAACCAAACTTTTAACACAATCAATTCATTGGGCTCTGTATTGAGTAGTAGTTACAGAGAGGGAGAAAATGAATCTGGTTTATATGCTTACCCGATTCCGAACGCAACGATTTATGAACAATGTAAAAAGAAAGATGGATTATCGGTTTGGGACCAGAATGGTTGGTGGAGATGCCTGTTCCCAAACGATTTGGTCTCTAAAAAATTAAATCATTCAAATGATACCATTGATAATATCTTAACGAAGGAAAAGGTTTTAAGTGACACAGATCATAAGTACGGATATTTTTTCAGCGATTTTACAGGTTACTTGGATTGGAAAAATAGAATGATTGAATTGCAAAAAATAAGGGACGCTGAAAAATGGGCATCGTTGAAATCATCAGCATCCGATACTTTGGTTACAGCAAATGTGTCTGATGATGCGGGCTCTACTAGCAACAGTAGTATTGCTGATAAAAGAATAGTTGGCAGCTCAAAGTCGTCATATTACCAGACTTTAAGTGACGGTTCATCAGAGGAAGTTCAGAAGGTTAAAACTTGGTTTGATGACGGGACAAACGAAGTCCAACAAGTTAGAAAAACCATACCAAATGACGGTGGCGAACCGAAAATTGAAAAACTAGTCACAAGCTTCAATCAAGACACTAATCTGAACGATTCTGATTTACTGATTGATGACGAAGACTTGAAAGCAACTGGCTGGTTTTGGAACTCAAAGAAATGAGCTTCTTTCACATTCTGCAATACGGTCTTTTGACACTTTTAATCTAGCTCAGTACTTGCGTGTCTGGGTCGTTATTGATTTGTCGAGGAATTATATATAATGTGAGCTTCAGTGTGAACATGAATTGTAGATATTATTACCTTTGATAAGCAAAACATCACGTGATTAAGGCTATATATAAACTTATATCATTGTAATGAAGCATTTGAGCAAGTTACTAGATGTATTTTTTTGTTTCTTTCTGAGCTTTGTCATCCGGTGGCTAACCGGCGAGATATTTTTTTTTTTGGTTTTGCGTAGATCACTGTTTCAAGTTTAACTTTTTATATTTACTTAGAACTCCCGTGTATTTGCTTGAAAAAAAAAGAAACGAATGTTGTTTTAATTCTACAGACAACATAACAGAACCAATAAACAAATATGACATATCGAGACTTTACAGTGGAAGAACTAGTTCCAAACTTCAGATTAGATGGTAGACTTGCAATTCTCACTGGTGGTTCTGGTGGTTTAGCAGCAGTTCTTTCTAAAGCGCTGTTAGCCAGTGGTGCTGAAGTTGCTTTAGTTGATTTGAATAAAGCAATAGTTGATCAAGCTGCTCAAGAGTTAAGCGAATGGGGCGGAGAAAACATTTCGGCTGAGAAGGTTCCAAGAATCTCATCGTGGAGCTGTGATGTCTCAAACGCTGACCAGGTTTCTGATGTGTTCAATGAGGTCAATAAACACCACGAATTAGTAGCTGATTTATTAGTTCACACAGCCGGTTATTGTCAAAACTTTACAGCTTTAGAATACCCAAATGAAAAAGCAGCTGATTTGGTTAACGTTAACTTGATGGGAAGCTATTATTGCGCTAAAGCAGTTGCTAGGAATTTGGTTGACAACAATAAACCAGGCTCTATAATATTGATCAGCAGTATGTCAGGCCAGATTGTCAACTATCCTCAACCTCAAGTCGCTTATAATATGTCCAAGGCAGGCGTTACTCATTTGGGAAGAACTTTAGCTACTGAATGGGCTCCATACAATATCAGAGTAAACTGTCTTTCTCCTGGTTATATTTTGACACCATTGACTAAAAACGTTATCGGTGATCATGAAGAGATGAAAAAAGCCTGGGAGTCAAGAGTTCCAATGCATAGATTAGCTGAACCGCAAGAGTTCGTTGGTAGTATTTTGTATCTTGCTTGTCAAAGTGCTAGTTCATACACCACTGGAGAAAACTTAGTAGTTGATGGTGGTTATCAATGCTGGTAGATTTTTTTGCAATACTTTTAGAATATTTTAGATATACAGTATAAATTTTTATTTGAATAGATTTATTCTTCAATGATATTTCCCATTCGTAAGAGGACTCATAATGACACTAGTAAACTACAGATAATGCGTGTGATACCAGATTATTCTATATTTTAAGTCTATTAAGATTCAATATCAAAACTGTCTAACTCGACATTATTATTGACGGTGCCATTATCTACGTGGCTATTAATAGCTTCTTCACCATTTGCCTCCAAATCATCCAAATCAACTGTACCAGTATTTCCCAGTCTTTGATATGCTTGGAATCTACCGAATTTATTCCATATCGCACTTTTTATAGATTCCCAGATTAGTTTCATTTTACTCTTTCCCAAAAGTAAATAGCCAATAACCAGCAACATGATCAAGAATGTAATAGAGCCCCATAATCTATGTTCCTCCAACACAAGATCCCAAGAAGCATCATCATCAGAATCGTTTTCAGTTTTTGTTGAGTCTAACGCTTTATCAATTGAAACGTAAATCGGTCTTGCTATATCACCATTGATTTCACCTCCGTAATGGAAAATTGGAGATGAGGGATGATAGAACCCAACTTTTGGAATTTCTTGAATTTGGTGTCTTTCAGCAAATGCCAAAGATGATTCTGCCGATGAATACAATAAAGCACGACCCAAAGTCCAACTAAATTCTGAACCGCGAAATTTTCCGAGAACGTTTAGGTTACCAGTATTAGTTCCATTTGAAAAATCGTCAATACCATATCTTGGGAAACCTAAACCACGATGTAAAATAGATAAAACCCAAGATGACTTGAAACAGAGCTCCTGTAATTCGTCATTATCAAGATCAGAAAAATTCTTCGATGATGATTTATCGTTTGAATTTTTCAATTGTTCCCATTCTATTTCGCATACTTTTTTGGCTTCCCTATAAAATGAGTCGTAACTATAGATATTATTGTTTTCATTTGTTGTCAGATCGATATCATTTTTCAGATTTAATAATTTCCCTATTGAATCCCAATATCCACTTACACCTATAAATTTATTGACATCAAAATCAAATGCTGGTATAGCATCCGATAACAAGCATGATGAAACTTCTTGATGGTTCAATAAATTGCTGCAAGATTTCTGCTCTGAACTTGTTTCAGCAACCAAAATAGGGAACAAAGTTTCCATGCATTGGTTGAAATCACCAGATCCAATGATGTTTGAATCATGTATATTAAGGCCTTTCGGTAAACATGGGTCTTGTAATATTTCGTTATGCCAGACACTCTGATTTATTCTTAGTTGGTTTATATAATTGTTATGTGCCTGATTCATACCATAGCCCAAAAAAGACGCGGAGAAAACATTGTAATTGAGATCGGATTCTTTAAAGTTTCCATAAGATGACAATTTGAGACGGAATAACGCATTGGAATGTTCCAGTTCCTCTGTTGAGTTTGGTTGAAACACAACTTGTGTTGATGCGCCTCCCATATCTAATAATCCTAATGTGTCCCTATTCTCTTCGCTATCTGTAGCCTGTTGAAAAGTACCAGACAGATAATTTATAGCTATCCAGCCGTAGAGACCTTCAACTTCTCCATCAATCACATTTATATGATGTTTTTTTGAGGGTATATAAAAATCTGAGTGTTTTACGATGTAGTTGTAAGCTTCATCAATAATCGAAACTTGCTCTTTTGGTGTCAAAAGCCTCATACCCCCTGTTGCGTGTAAAAAAATCGGTGTTCTGTGATGCTGATCTTCAGGGATAATTTTGGAAGCAGCCTTTAGTAAATATTTAAGATGGTGCTCTCCAACTTTTTTAGGTGAATTCTTAAATGAAGCCATACTAGGCTTGATTTTCTTCTTCCATTTCAAATCAGTATATATTTTCGGTAGCTCATTCACTGAGTTTTCGCTCGCACTAAAAGGCGCCATCTTTTCTTCACCCTCTTTTTCCGATTCATGATCTTTGGAGTCTGTATCATGAGGAGACGATGGTTGGTGCTTTGATTCATCGTCGTCGTTGTCATCGTCATCATTACTATCACTATCGTCATCATCGCTGTCACGAGCATTACCAACGTTTTCACCATTGGACTCATCTTGAGCAGGTCTGTCCTCAGTATAATCGAGCCTTTTAATCAAATTGACAGAATTGTCTGCTCTATTATTAAGATTTGCTAGGTATTTAGCATTTTTCCAGTTGTAAATGTAAGCCCTGGAACCTTTTGAGCCCGCATCAATAACTATAATATAATCATAGGGAACTCCATTTAAATCTGTAGAAGGTCCTTTTTTACTTGATTTTCCCATTGCTTATTTTTTGACTTGATAGCTTGCTATTTAACGTGTTGTTTGAACGGAGAAGTCGACCTATTTCGAAATAAACTATGAATATCTCGATTTACGAGGGCTTTCCGGGAAAATAATTCTCATTAACGTCCTTATCATTTTGTAGCAAAATATATAAATCATGATGTAAAAACCTCGAAGAATATTAATTTTTTTAAATTTTTGCTGAGTCGTAGGGAATCAGTAATAAGGGCCAAGGCCAGAAATTTAATTTTCGAGCTGAAATGATAAACGAAGAACATTGTTATTTGATATTGGTCACATTAGAATTTTAAATTAACGGAGAACCAGTCAGTATTCATGATGCCAAAAACCTTTGTAAATATTCAGGTGGGCTGATGGTCTAAAGAATTTGAAATATACGTCATCTGTCAACTGCTCAAATTACTGGGCATAAAGATACCTTCCTGTGATAGAGATGGGATTGATGAAGCTGTATGTCCACCAAATCTCCGTATATATGTAGAGTCAAAGACGACGAGTTTTTTTTTACTATCTTAAGTGTTATCAGCAGATGTTAAAACTAATTGATTATTCGACGGTTTTCACTACGAATAAATTCAGCGTTTTCCATTTACATAGTTCAGAAGTAGAGCTTTTAAAGAACAGAATTTAGCACTTTATTCTAGCCAAACTCCAGTAAGTGCATTTGGTTCCTACATGGAAGACGACCAAGTTTCCCTCATAACGCAGATCACTAACCTAATGATGTCAGCTACAAAGCTACAAACGATTGATCAGAAAGTACAACTGTTGAAAACACCCACATAGTATGTTTGCAGGATGCGAAGTCGACCAGAGAAGTGATGAACATTTATGTATTCCAAGAGGATATATGTCTTATCATGGAAACTCTGGAAAATGTCACTTAACATCCCCGTCTTAGTCACAAGGCATGGTCTCTGTTCTAAACAAAAAGCATTTATAAAAAATTATGGTTATTTTGTTACCACCCTAATAATACGAATTGATGGCTAATCTACTGACCTTAGTAATTTTGGTAACATTTTTACGATAGAGATATCTTGTGTCTTCAATAAAACGAATTCATCCATTATATTAGCTTTCAGGATGGAAATAAAAAGAAAATTATTATCCGGCAAAAAAGCCTTAATAGTAATTTAGTAAGAACATTTCATGTTCAAATAAAATGATAGTATATGAAACTTATTCAAAAAAATTAAAAATATTAAATAATCTTCAAAACCACTAACAGCCTCCAGATTTACATAATCACACATTTCTCAGATTCATTACTAGTTGGATTTTGAATTTTCTCAATTTCTTGAATAAGCAGTTCAAAGGATTTATTGATATTATCATTCAATTTAGCGCTAACTTCAACAAAAGAACAACCGAATTCATTGGCTAATTGTTTCCCTTCTTCTTCGCTGACTTGTCTCTGTTGATTTAAATCACTTTTATTTCCAACAATAATCATTGGAATCTTATCAGTCCCTGTACTGTCCAGAATTTTGTCTCTAATAACTCTTAGCATATCAAAGGAAGATCTTGAATTTATTGAATAGACTAGAACGTAACCATGGATCCCAATTAAATGCTTCTGATTCATTATCGAAAATTCGTCCTGACCAGCTGTATCCAATATCTCAATCGCATAGTCCTGTCCTCTAAATCTGACAGTCTTAGAGAATTGGTTCTCGATGGTTGGATAGTAGCTCTCGACGAAATGATCTTCAACATACTGAACTGTTAGGGAAGATTTACCAACAGATCTTGAACCCACAACTGCAATTTTCCTAGCACGAGACGTCATTATTTAAGTTGACAAGATTTGTTTATCTGAACAATATCGGTATTATGAATTATTCCTTACTTATAGTAATTCAACTTGTGATTTGGTTGCTTGTTATCTCTGAAGTGTAATATTGGTAGGAGTACTCTTTCTCTTTGAAGTATCCACTGAAACTGAAAATAACTCGTCGTTGCTGCCTCTTAATTCATGAATTTCTTCTCCTAATAACTAGATTAAAATCTATCTGATACCTTTGCTTGAAGAAGTTATATACTATATTTATATATTAACTGTACTACATACACAGTGTAGGTAAAACTGCAATTAAAATAAATTGAACACCTTTTCTTTTTTTTTGAGATCCGGAGATCTAAATTATAGATCCGACTACCTGGCTTACTCTGTACATTGTCTATAGAACAATCACTATGTGCATTATCTATATAAATGTGAACGATGATCTTCTAAGCAATGAGCAAATAAAACATATATGAGAAACCCTCCAAAAAGAATAAAAAAAAATTAAAAAAACTATGAAAAATACCCAGAAATATGAAAAACACAATTAATAAAAATGAATGATTGAATAAATGAATGAACAGAGTAGACCATATGAACAATCTTGTTTTTAAGCAGAATTTGCCCATCTTAACACCTCTAAACTAACACTCACAATTGATATGGTTGTAGGCAGTGTTAATACGACATATCCCCAGAATAAAACACCAGCCATTTCCTTTTCAAAAAGCTCGTTGAGTTGACAAATCTGCGATAATTGAATTGCAGGAGGTGATATAGTTAAAATAAACGAAACAACTAAAAAAATCGGATCATCTAGTATAGATCTTTGAAAATATTTAACCACAAGAGCAATAAGTGGTAATAAAATCAACGGTGGGAGGATCATTCTTGAAACCAGCGAACCAATGACAATTCGATTGTAATGGTTAGATGCAGGAAGAGTGTCAACGGATGGATATAAATTTGAGCCTAAGACTATTAAAATCAATGGAATTGAAACTGAACCTAATTGAGTGACGGCCTTAGATAGAGTATTTTGAGTGAAACCATTATCAACAAAAAATGCCCTCTGTAGCTTTGGAATGGAAGCCACAAACACTGACACAGCCATTGCATATAAAGGTGGATTCATGAAGGATAAAACTCTTTGATAATAAGATAAAAGGAGTGATTTGACTTTTTGAAAGAATGAAGGCTCAAAATCAACAGCAGAAAATGATCCTGGAATATAATCTTCGAGCTCATTTTCTAAAGCCAATAAACCGCGACGTTCCGCTCCTGCTGAAGGAACATCTGTTGCTACTGAAGAGGAACTAGATGGAACCGATAAGTTATTTTCTAAATCGTTCACAAACTCAGAAGAACTAGAACGGGTATCAACAATGTTATTGTCATTATCAAATTTTGGGGTTGTATCGCGTCTTTTCAGCAAAGTATTAAAACCCCAAGACCATCTCAGAACTTGGCCCAGTTGTTGAAAAATTAGTAAATACAGAATACCCCTTGAAGCAATCTTATCAGGCGAGTCACCCTCAACATCATCCCACTCTAAACCAGGTAAACTGTATGCTAATGCTAACGTCAATGATACGGGCAAAGAGTTCGAGTTACCGAAAACACTCATTGCTGTAACAAAATTTGTTTCGTAGTCGTCCAGTTTCAGAAAACTTGAAGTCAATCTTGAACAGCCATAAGATATCAGCGTCGAGATAGCAAAGAATATTGGAATGATACCGATCTCAAACAACTTCGTTAATGACAAGGATGGAGCCAGTTTGGAAAAAATAAGACATGGGGTGAACAGATCCACGTTTAGTAAGGAAACGTACTTCTGAGCATGCTTGTTCAATAATCCAGTTTTAGCGACCCAGAAACCAGCAAAACAGATAATGATAACTTCAACGATTGCTTGGAAAGTTAAAAATGATATTTCAAGAAAAGACAGATTTGAATCTTCAGTCAAATTATTCATATTTGTTTGGTTAGTCTTTCTGAAGTATCCTATAAAAGGGAAGATCAACTTTGTACTATCAAATTGCTCATTCTTCGTTACTATGCACATTGCCTCTATCACGTGGGTGAGCCTCGCTCGCGAAGAAATTAAAAAAAAAAAAAAAAAACCTCACACATTATATAAGCATTACATAATTATTTTTCTTATGGTTATGAGCGCCTGTTAGTATTGTACAAACACTTGTTAAGATCATCCACTACTTAACGGCCTTAATTTTAGCACAATAGAAATGATACTGCTACACAAGTACTTGATATTGACAATATGTGTCCTTTTTTGCTTGCCTTTCTGTCAGTCGAGCGAAGTCATATCGCAGATCGCTTCAGAATTAGCACATGCTGATGGCTTATTCGTAACCAACGGTCCCTCGCAAGATTTGCTAAACCTGTATGACTCTATATTGAAAGAGTTGCATAACTATGATACAGATCCTGTCCAAGTAAAAGTTTTTTTGTCTAAAATATACTATAAGATTGGATTGATTGATCTTTCCTTGGGCAAGGATTCGAAAGCAATTGATGCTTTCAGAGATGTTCTGAAATATGATGTGTCAATGAAATTAGCCAAGAAGAGATTAGTTGATTTGTATCTAAAGTTTGGTTTCTATGATGACATTTTGTTGCTAATAGACGAAAACGAAGACCACGATGAGGCTGTTCAAGTGGTGGAAAAAATAAATCAAGTGTCGAAATTCAAAACACTTTCGGAGGACTACTCAAGTAAAAAGGACTTCAAGAAATGTATTGAAGAGATCTCAAATGGTATAAGCATATCACCTCTGAACTCAAATTTCAGAAATATTAGAATTTCTTGCACTTTAAATTCAATTTCATCATCTTCTGAAAACCTTGAGGATCAAAATTTTAGTTTTCTAAATCTTGTTGATGACTACCTATTTCTAATAAAAATAAATCCAAACAAAAATATCAAATTAATTGACGAACTATCAAGGATTTATCTATTTTCTCTAGATGAGTATGATAACTCCTTAAAATTCAACAGAAAGTGTTTGCATATAGATTTGGAATATAAACCATGTATTTTAAATTCCAAAATTCTAAATAAATACAATAGGATCTTTAAAGTTTTGAATAAATTTTCACTCTATTTTGATTACCTAGATAATGAAAGCATAGAATTTAACGATAGTATGGATATTTGTTCAGAGGATTGTAAAGAAGTACTAGAATTGCTGTTTAATCCAAATGAGTTGATAAAGCTAAATAAAAGGGACAAGTTAGTCTTCAAAAACAATTTTGATTTTTTGAGCTCAGAAAACAAACTTTTTGAAAAGATCTATAAGCTGAAGTTTCAATCAAAGTTTCACTCAGATTTGTATAAAACATTATGTTATGCGTCTTTTGAAGAAAAATCGTCAAAGGAAACAAAAAAATTTTGCTCAATAGTTCACAAATTTGATGACAATTTCTTGCCTATTTTAATAGAAAAGGTTGATTCTTTAGCAAAATCAAAAAATTATGAAGAAGCTATGAAATTACTCGCTTCGGTCAATAAAAATGTCAAGTCCACAGATATATGGAAATTGAGTCACTCAAAGATCGAAAAGATCGTTCATCAACAACAACGTCACCAACAGCAAAATCAGCAGCAAAATCAACAGCAATATCAACAACATCAAAATCAGCATCACCAAGCAAGAACCAGTCAATTGTCAAAACCTAAGAATGACTACTATAAGATTTTGGGGCTTTCGAGAGATGCGGATGAAAAAACTATAAGAAAAGCGTATCGTGAGAAAACAAAACAATACCACCCTGATAAATACAAAGGAAAAGGAACTCAAGAAGAGATTGAAAATAAAATGACCCAGATCAATCATGCTTACGAGGTTTTATCGAATCCTGAATTAAGAGAGAGATTTGATCGTGGAGATGATCCAAATGATCCAGGCCAGCAACCACAACGGCCGCCACAGCAGCAAAGTTATCAAAGTGGTGCCAAGTTTGGCAGTGGTGGATTTAACTTCAATTTTGGTAATGGGGGTCCAAATTTTAATAATTTTGGCGGATTTGGAAACCAAAAAGCAAAATTCAAAAAAGGTAAAAAACAGGGTTAGAATGCTTCTTGTGTGAGATATACTTAAAAAGTTATCGAAAAGTCTTCATTTTGAAATAAAAGAAATCCCTTATAGTATGTGAAAAAAGCAATAGATTCATGTACTCACTTTATATTGGTTTTATCTAAAAAATGTATAATGATATTAGCAAATAGTATAACATATTTTTGAAAGTTAGACTTCCCGTAAAAAATTTCGATATTACGTTATATAACTTAGGTCAAAACCAAAAAAAATAGAAAAAGACGGTATAACGAATTTATAATTATGATTCTAAAATTTATAAAATGATACAACAGTTCTGAAAAGTTTTGAGAAATCTATATAACGAAATGAGAACCGCTGTATTTGTATTTGATTGGTTCATCAGCATTTGCATCTAGTATAGTTGATTTAATCTCCCTCCTTGGAAAGTTTTCTAAATCTTCTGCGAAAGTTGCAACACTATGAGCAATTAGTCTTGTGTTGGTTAAAAATGCGTCAAAAGCCAAATTAGTTACATCATCACATAAAGCGTGGTAACATTTGTCCAAGACTAATCCATTTTGTGAATTCAAACCTTCCGCACCAGTTGCAATTCCACCTCCTGGGATATCATTCTCAATAAAACCAACATAGTCAGATCTTCCATCAAATGGTATTAAAGTATAGTTCAATCCATTATTCACGTACCAGTCTATATATAATTTCTTAATTTCTTCAGATCCTGCTGGATTTTTTTCATTATTACCATCATAAACCTGGTATTCGTAATTTGGTGAAGCCATCATATCGTAATCCAAGAATAGCCTAATTTTTAAATTTTCATCTTTTGTTAAATGAGTTGCATAGTAGGTTGATCCCAGCAAGCCTTCTTCTTCTGCTGACCACCATGCAAATCTTACAGTGTTGTTCAATTTGAAGTTTGTTAAATATTTTGCAACATGTAGTAACGAGTTTGTGCCTGATCCATCATCGTTGATACCAGGACCTTCTTCAACGGAGTCTGAATGAGCACCCAACATAACAACAGAATCCGGATTTCCAAATCTGGATTCGGCTATAACGTTTTTAGTCGTGATGTAATTTAATTTTGAATCAATCTCAATATAGGCTTGTATCTTGAAACCGTTTTTAATTAGGTCAATGTATTTTTCAGCAACCTTTTTGGAAATACCAATGGTTCCGATGGTGTTTTTGGTTGGTTCGCCCAAGGTTCCCCTAATTAAACCATCGTCCTCATTGTTATAAATAATTGCAGCTTTTGCACCCAACTTACCAGCATTTGATGATTTTTTACCAAAAGGACAAACACCTCTTTGAATTAGTGCAATTTTATCGGTTAAATCTACTGGGAAATCATTAAGTGAACAACCATTGTTTTCAATTAAAACAACTTCTTTTAAAATGGGTTTAACAGGGGGAGACAGCGAGAATGGTTGAGCAACATCTTTGGATAAAGTATCATTATTGATTGAAATTTTAAAGCCGTTAATTTGGCCATCCAAAGCCTTAAAGCTTTGAGTTGAGACTTTGTAATAATGTTGTAACTTGTTTAGCTCATCCAAAAGATAATTGATTGTTGCCCAATGACCAGGAGAACCAATAACTCTTGTTGGATGTCCATATTTTGCAACAGAAGCTTCAGCTAATTCGTACAATTTATATGAGGTTTGATTCAAATCTTCTATGTTTACTAGATTTTGTAAATCAATAGTGTTAACCAAAGGTAAAGAGTCATAATCAAATTGATCAGCTATTTGTGGTTTAATTTCAAAAATCGATTGATAATCTTCAAGTAAATCTGGTAAAACATAAGCTGAGGAAATTCTTCCAAAATAGACAAATAACGAAATAGCCACGGTTGATAAGAGCTTCTTCATCTTAAATCAACTAATTAAGTTCTTCCAAATAAGATTTGTAGTAATTTACAGAATTGGTGGCAAAATCAATTATAAATTTGAGGATGATTTTTGTGTAATCTTAAAGAAATGGTATGCGAAGCACAGAATTTGTTACAGATTAGGAAATTCCAAAGATAAACAAGCACAAATGTATGAAGAAAAACACGAAATATATATGTTTCTAACTATTTATTCCCCTGCAGTTTATAAGCATATAAAATTGATTCTGGCAGATCAAAGAGCTGTGGTCATAATTGTTTTGTAGTTCGTATTGTTAGACTCTTTATTCAATAAAGGAGCTCTGATTTCATTAATACACATAGATGTACACAGCTTTACTATATTTGTAATTGATTGATTGAGAAATGAATTTCATGTGAAACATTAAAGTGAATTTTCTATCAGATGGTGATCTCAAAACAGTGGTTCTACACTAGATGCTCTAAAACCTTTTCGGTTAAATCCATTTTCTACGATAGTAAGATCTTGCGGTAACTTATCAATATATCAATACCAGTAACTTGTACAATCTTAAAAACAAGTATAGGGACGGATACATAGTTCAAAATAGAGCGCTCTTGCGCTACGTACCTTCAACAAGTTCCAAGAAAAATTTGTATTTAGATTCGCAGCTCTTATGGATTAAATCTTGTGCCAAATAATTTTCTCACTCACCGACTCTACAAGGTATTTGCATTTGTCATATATTTCACTTACCATCTTTATTCGTTTCTTTTATCTGGGATAAAATGCTGCTTATATCGTTCCTCAAATCTTTCGAGCCAATTGTTCTGTTTTTAACATCTTCATCGAGAAACAAGTCTTTGGATATGGAATATTTTTCTATTTCTCTGCTTATAGAACCTTCGATTAATGCAGCAGTCTGTCCTCTATTTTTTGTCAACAAAGAGGGATCCTGTTCTACCATTTCGTATACTTTTGTCTTTATTGTCTCTAGTAGCCTTTCATTTATTTCACTTGATTCAAACTGCTGAAATAGTGTTTGCCTCGATGTGTCAAAGTGACCTTTTCTTTTGTACAAAGTACCCAAAATCTTTGGATCGTTAACATCTGTCGGGGTTGTCATTCTTGCTTCTTCTTTGTATTGTTTGTCATCAGTGATGATGATGATGATGATGGTGGTGATCTTTCTTGTTTTCATTTGAAAAACAAAACTGGTTCGGGAAGCACTAGTTGGTTGTGTTCTCAATTCCCTATGAAATAAAAGATTGAGCGTTACTTTCACAACCCAAATGAGGTTCGACTAAATAAGAGAAGATCAGCCTAAAAGATGAACTCAGAAAAATTGAATGAGTTGACCGTGGAAAACCTGCTGAAATTTGAGAATAATCCTCTTTTTCCCTCCATTTCTTCAGCTAAAGTACAGAATTCATCATTACCAATTGCTCGTCAACAACAGCAGACTAGAAAACACTCGACCACAATAATATCTGACAACATTAAAAGATCAAAACCAAACGATCAGGATAAGGAGAATTATTTGGCTGATTTGAAAAAACAAGTTGATTCAGCGGTTGATGAAATCTTGTCAGACGCGGAAGCAGTACCTGTCAAACTAGAGTATAGTTTGGAGAAACTATACAAAAATGTTGAATTTTTGTGTCGTGACAAAAAATCCTTGATTTTAACGAATGAATTGTACTCTAAAATGGACAGTTACCTTATGATGACTTTACTTCCTTACTTGAATGATGTTATTGCAGCAGATGGAAAGAATCCAATTGAGAAATTCTTGAACATTTACAGCACTTGGACATTGAAACTAAAATCCATTAGATCGATATATCTTTATTTGGATAGGACCTATCTTATTTCTTCATCTTCAAAGAAAGAAATTATAAATTATGGTTCTTTTATTTTCATGGTTTCAATATTTGATCAAGACGGTGAGGACATAGGTTTAAGCAAAAAACTATTTGAAAATTTCTTTTATCTGCTGAATGACTATAGAACCTCTCCTTCTGAAATTCAAAAGAACTTCTTAATAAGGGCAGTGAAGATTTTAGACGGTTTGAATGACTTTCAAATATTAGATTTTGATGAACTGTTAATTCAAAACTGTTTGCAGAATTATGAGTCTCTTCAAGCTCGCATATACATGGACAATGCCAAATACAAGTATTACAATTTATGTCTTTCTAAAATAAAACTTGAGTATGAGTTTTTTCTCAATAAATCAGTGAAATTTGCAACCAAGATGAAGAATATTGCAGTTTCACAGCTTATTTTTAGCGAATTCAATGAAATTTCAGAAGTTGCCACTTACGAAGCATTGAAACATGAAGACTTTGTTAGCTTATCGCATGTTTTTAAGTTTTGCAGATGTTCTAAGACTGATGATTACTTGATAAGATTTGGAAATACATGGTCTACTTTCATCCAAGACTTCTTGAATGAAATGATAGCCGTCAAAATTAATAACCCAATTTTAATCAATGACTTGATTGCTGAGAAAAAGAAATTCATAAAAATTTTAAGCACTTATTTTGATTCAGATGAAATATTTGACTTTAAGTTACGTGAGTCCTTCAGAAAATCTATTTCAAAAAATATCAACAATACAAAAATCATCGAAAAATTATCAAAATATTGTGATTCAGTATTGAGAAAAAAGACAGCAACAATATCCTTACAGGAAAACAATACAGATACATATGAAACAATTAATGACATTTTTTTTATTTTCAAATCAATTGATGCAAAAGATTTATTCATCTCATTATATCAAAAAGATTTGTCAAAAAGATTGATTTTAAACAAATCTACAAATTTGGATCTGGAAAAGAAACTGATTGAATTATTCAGACCAGAGGTTGGTCACTTGACTGAAAAATTTGGTACTATGTTTAATGATCTCACAAGTAGCAAAGAATTGTCTGTTCAATATAATATCTACTCCGCAAACTTTCAGTCAAAAATTGATTTCACTCCGTTAATTTTAACACAGCCGTCATGGCCAACCTATAAAGGAAAAATAGAAATAATTGACAGAGAATTTGAAGAATTAATAAGCAATTTCGATAACTTTTACATGGGTCAAAATAATAAGAAAAAACTAACATGGTGTTTTACGTTACAATATTGTATACTAGTTGCAAGATTCCCATTAAGTGAACATGAGTTAAATATACCGTTCTATCAGTGTTGTGTATTGCTATTGTTCAACTACCACACAAAACTTTTGTATAGTGATATATTTAAATTGACTAAGATGGACGAAATGTTTTTGAAAAACAGCTTATATTCGTTAGCAAATGGGAGGTACAAAATACTACTGAAGGATGGTGAGGGATATTATTCTATAAATAGTAAATTTACAAATAAATCTTATAGGCTTCAAATCAAACAGATTCAAATCAAGGAAAAGAACAATAAAAGGATATTGGATGAAGACCAGGAGTACCATCAAGAGGAACTAGCTGAAATAAATCAAAAACTAGAAAATGATAGAAGTTTAAATATTCAAGCCTCCATTGTACGTATCATGAAAGATGAAAAGATCTTGGGCCATCAAATTTTAATTTCCAAAGTTATTGAATCTGTTAAAAATACGAGAGGTACACCTTCAGTTTCTGAAATCAAAAAACAAATTGATAAGTTAATTGAGACTGAGTTTCTTGAAAGATTGGATGCAAATCAATACAAATACGTTAGCTAAATATTTTTATGAAACGTTTTTTATAAAGGTATGATATTGATACGAAAAAATTCATTATTAGGAATGTGGTACGCATAAGTGAAGTTACGAGCTTATGAAACATGAGTAAAGATACTCAAAATAAAACTAACGGCATATCATAATCACAAAGGTTCTAGTTTATTATTGAATACTGTAGACTAAACATGAATTGAATGAAATTATGAGTAAACTACTCCGGTTCAAAAATATCATTCGCGATATACATCAACTCTTCAATAACCTTACCTTGGTAGCTCATATCTTCCGCATTGGAATGATCCGATGGCAATAAAGTTGGGCCCCAAATTATACCAAGATTTCGAGCAGACATTCTGTTAATATCTTGTTTTGCCGCAACTTTACAGAGATGAAAAATTAAAGATCTCAGGGTCCAATATGGACCATCTGGCAAATCATAAACTGTTTGATGAAGCCTTTTTGCTCTGACATCTGGTTCTGGAACCTTAACGGCTTCTAAGAACCGTTTAGACAAGTGTTTCGTTAATAAACAGTCGGGCAATGAACTAAAGTACAATTTCAATATAGACGCGACACAATAAATATCACTATCTGTATGGGATGTGGGATTGGGTAGAATCAGTTTTATATTTGATGGATCTTTGTCAATCAACTCTCTAAGGTTTTGAACTTTAGTAACATTTGCGCTAGTTCGGTATATACCCTCTAAATCAGAACCGTATTTATCGATAACGTAAATGCATTGTCTGACTATAGAAGGAACCATTTCTCCTTCAAATTCAATTATGTCTGCTAGCGGTGTACCAAAAGTAACAAAGTTTGTAGAAGTTCCGGGAGGTAAAGACACTTTATCGCTATTTATTATTGACATTGGTCTTGGTCCTGTCATCATGGATGATGCTGTAATTGACGGAGACCCTGGTAAATACGGCGATTTTGCGTCAGATGGGTCTAATGATGAATAATTAGATGGCGCTGATACTGTAAAATCTTTGTGCTGATTGCTTGAAGTTGAAAATGGTGATTCGTGGGCTGTTGAGATTAAATTTGAAGACGCTGATAAAGATGTAGAGTTTTTTGATGGAAATGACTGAGGTTGTTTATAGCTGTTATTACTAAAATTCCTTTTTGATACCGTAGGGTTTGAAATTGTCACCATCGATGGATGTTGTTTATAGTCAACTGGAATTAATTGTTTGTTTAAAGACGAGTTAGAGAATTTTATTAAATAATCATATAAATCTTTTTCATTATCAATTGAGGCGGCAACAGATTTCATAGATGTTTTTTTGGACTCTTGTTTAAATGGTGATATAACGACACCTGTGTTCATGACTAAAGTTTCATTCCAGGTAGCATATTTTTGTAACTGCAATGACATTGCTATATCAATTTCAATAATTAAATCCTTCAGATTTCTTACATGCTTTGGTCTATGAATGTTCAAAAAATCATTTCTTAACTGAGTCGATGTATTCACCTTTTGTTTGTAATCAGCATCTGCAGCATCAAGTTTTCGTTGTAATTCCTCTTCTTGCTGAGTTGTAGTTTTTGAACCTTTCAAGGTGAAGGTCTTCCTTGTAGGATCAGCAGACCTCAATCTTTCTAATTCAGAGCAAAAATTGTAGTATTTTGCTTTTGCCTTTTCTGCTGCACTTATAGCATCCACTACTTCTTTTTCCCTTCGTCTACATGCCTCTTTTATGGCCTTTCTTGATTTTGAAATGGTTGAAGCTAACGAACTTAATTCTTCAAACATGGTCTGCAAAGCCTTGACAAAAGATATACCAACATTGTACAATTTATCGTCAAACCCTATTATTATCTGAAAATTTTTCAGAAAGGAATCATGCTTGATTTCTTTGGTGTCACTTTTCAGAATTTCTTGGGTATTTTTAGTTATTTTTTTCATTTGGGTGTAATGATCTTCTTCTAATAGGAATTTTTTCCGAATATATTTTGAAAACTCATCACATGTAACTATACTTTGCTTTAATCTTGTCAGTAAACCATCTACTGCGGAATCAGAGCTTAAAATATTGGTAATTCTCTCTTGCTCTAACAATTGTGGAGATGCTGCTGGAATGATTTGCTGCTGCTGCTGCGGTTGCTGATGTTGTTCTTGCGGTTGCTGATGTTGTTCTTGCGGTTGTTGTTGACCTAACGATGATGGAGATGAAACGTCGACATTATCAGGCAGTGGTGAGGATGTCGACTTCAATGGATTTGGATCTTCTGACATGATCAGTATGTGTTAGAGTACTCGCAAATTTTATTTCTCTTTTGGTTTGGACAAAATTGCTTTCCTGACAGCGTTGACGTATAAAAGACTATGATCAAAGAGACACTGATGGTACACAAATGTTAACTCCAGAAAACAGAATGATTTGACTAGATAAGTTCTTCCGATTAATATTCACAAAATAAACGAAATTTAGGCAATTGAGATTCTTTTCGATAAATCTGCTTATTCGCAGAGACAAATTAACGGCGATAATGATGAGGATTACAGGAGAATTCAGAGGTAAAACAAAAAAAACGCGAAATTTTTAGAGAAACAAATGATCCTGAAAAGGAATTAACCAAATATATGATGTTTATGTATTTGAACTATAACCAAATTTAGTAATTACTATTTATATCCTAATATTGAAATGGGAAGTTTACCCATTAAGAAATGATTTTATTTCTATGTTCTTTCTTTGAGTACTGCAGTTCTTTAATAAACAGTTGATGTGAACGCAGAAACTGGTCTATGAATACTATAATCATTTAATATCTCAAATTTATAGAGTGAAATTTCACGCTAAGGATATTCAATTCCAATATTTTGCGAACAGCTAATTAAATATATCATAGAGACATTTTCTGTTTACATTTCGTTCAAAGGATCCCGATCCTCAAGAATCCTGTCATACCCAACAGCCAAACAATAACCTAACACTAGTTCGAACATTCCTTTTTCTTTAAAAAGTTCCTGTTCTTCAAAAATTGTAATCCAACCTACTTTTACTTCATTTGGAGAGTCATCGGGAGGATTGGTTTGGTATAATCCATCACCAGGAGAGTAATATTTGGTAGTATCTGGAAGTTCAATTTCCGGATCCTGAAAATAAAATGTGTTGTCAGTTGCTTTGACTGATCTGTTGATTTTTTCTTTGATTTTTTTCTTCAATCTTCGTTCATGAGGCCTGAAAAGACCTATTATTACATCCTCATTTGATTTAATATTCTGAGGGCGTAACGAGATATATTTTGAGTGTCTAACGGATGTGGGCAACTGAGACCAAAAATAAATATTATGCTTGTTTATCAATTTTTGCGTATCATTTTGCAACAGCTTCCCTAAATTTGATGTTCTTGCCTGTGGTATTGAGCCAATGAACCATTTTCTACTATTGAAATCGTTTAACCCGTATCTGTGAAACTTGAATACACTTTCTTGAGATACGTTCAAAGAGCTTAATGTTTCTTCTATATCGATCTCCTTTGATACTGTCTGGAAAGGATGAGAATCATAATTATCATCATCTTCTATAATTACTTTACCGCTGTCATTAACAGATATTTTTTTTAATAACGAGATTTCAAATCCTCCACCCTCTAATTTTGATAGCTTAGTTATAACCATTAATGGAATTTCGCTTTCTATTTGATCTTTGAATATTAAACGAAATCCCCTATCTGAAGCAGATAATTTTGAACTCTCTCTGGTTAAGCTCGGCTGTAGTACTTGAACAAAAATCCCGGGCCCATTACGACAATACATATGTTTCGAATCAGGGTTTGTCGTTAGATATAAATCTTTACCAAATTGAAGTACATGATACTTCCAATAGAACTGGCCAGAAAGTCTCTTTTCTATATTAGTCAAGGAAGTAGTCAATGTGGTGTTGGAATCTATAGGTAATAGTGATGACGACGAGACGGATGAGGTTGAAGATGATAAAGTTGGGGATTCTGACAGTGATATGGATGGAAGTTGCAAAGTTTCAGTAGATTTTTTTCTGCCAATGTTTTTAAACCTTGATAGTTTCAATTTGGAAGTTGCTTCAGCTAATGATGATATTGAATGATGTCTATTCTGCTTCACAAACAGCGATGATGGTTTCTTAGTTGGAGTTAGGCTCTTTCTATTCGCTGATGCAGGAACAAACTCATGATTACAGGTATCAAAATTGTCTGCAATTGGTTGTAAATTAGGATTTATCTGTCTAAACTTTGATATGGTTGGAGAACCGTTGAACTGACTTTTAAAGTGTTTATCATCATCATCATCATCATCAACGTCAGCAGTATTATCATTGACTCCTTCTAAAGGCAAATTCTCATCCGTAATGTAAAGCTCTGAATTGTTCAAAGATCTTGGTGTTTCCTCTGTTTTATTAGCTCCTATATATCTTTTGTTAAGTGCTGTCCTTGTCATTTCATTCTGCATTAAGAGGTTTCTTTGTGCAGATGCTTTAAATTATCACAGAAGTTATCTATGTGTTCCGAGACGTGAAATATTATTAAAATATCCGTTTTAAGCCTTTTTATGTTTTACAGCAATTATGTTTTAGGAAATGTGAGTTGTGGATGTTACCAAGGAAACAGTTTAACAATGTAAACAAAGTATTTCAGGTTCGATTCTATCTTGGATCGATATTGAACATGAACGAATAAACAATAGAACCACTGTACATTATCTAATATTCTGATAATAGATTTATCAAAAGAAAAAATAAAAGATTGTAATATTGCAAAAAAATGTCTTATAATTATAGACTTTCACAACTGGATCCTCTTCCAAAGATTAAAAGAGTCGTATTGAACAACACAATAGGGCAAGGTTCATTTGCGATGTACGTACTGTTTCACTAATCTGTAACACTGTCTAACGCAATTAACAGGGTCAAAATAGCTCATATCGACAGCGATAGTTCAAAAATATTTGCAGTTAAATTCATTCACAGAAAATTTTGTAACAAGCATGGTCTAACTGATGATGACGTTGGTAAGGAAGTACTGTTGCACAAGACTTGTTCTGGACATCCAAATATAATAAAACTTATTGATTTTGGAGCAGACTCAAATTGGCTGTGGATCGCAATGGAGTTAGCTACTGGAGGCGATTTGTTTGATAAAATAGAGCCTGATATCGGGGTTGACGAAGAGGTTGCACATTTTTATTTTAAACAGTTACTTGGGTCTATTGATTTCGTACATCAGAAGGGTGTTGCGCACAGAGATATCAAACCAGAAAACATTCTATTAGATGGTCACGGTAATTTAAAACTAGCCGATTTTGGACTAGCCACCGTGTTTAAGAAAAAGAATGGTGTAAAAAGATTATGCTATACTCCGTGTGGTTCACCTCCATATATGGCTCCAGAAATAGTTTCCAGCAAAGGTTATAACCCTGAAGTTGCAGATATTTGGTCTTGTGGTGTCGTTTTGTTTGTGTTATTAACCGGAGAAACACCATGGGAAGAACCTACTTCAAGAGATTTTGATTTCAAATATTTCCTGGAGAAAGACGGTAAGGTATTAGTTGAGCCTTGGAACAAGTTCTCACCTCTAATTTTGTCATTACTAAGATTGGTGCTAAAACCACTTCCAGATAATAGAGCAAATATGGACCAAATCAGAAACCACATTTGGGTAAACCAGCCTAATTCTTTATCAAACTCGAACGGTCTATGTAAAGATTCATCATTACTGACTGCAAAATTATTGGAAAAACTACATATCGGCTTGACAGATGATGAATTTGTAAAGTCTTCAAACGAGTCACAATACGATTCACAAACTTTGTCTGATAACTGTATCTACTCACAGCCTGTCATTGATATTGCGGCGATGGTGGATGACAATGACGAGTTTAACGATAAATTTCCTGCAACACAGGAGATTTACACAAATTATGGATACGAAAAACTAAACAAAGAATTTGAGCAAAAAAAAATTGATCAGAACATCTTCGAGTTGATTTCCAAGGATCCCGCTAATTTGCAGTTCATTAACGACAAACAGAAATTCAAAAGTAATTTGACTTATAGTTCGAGTTTCAAATTTGCTGAAAGACTGACGAGATTTTTTTCTTTATTACCTGTTGAATCTCTCTTACCGATAATAATGGCTGCTCTGCATAGAATTGGTGTACCCACAAACCCAATTGATTACAACGTCAAAGACTCGGAATTCCTGAAAGCTAACAGTAGTTCAGTGCACATTTCAGTCCAGACGATTGACAGAAGAAAGATGTATTTAAGAGGGCACATTAAAATATCTAAAGTTGAAGATTTGAACCTAAAAAAAATAGAGTTTATCAAGACCAAGGGGGATCCATTAGAGTGGAGAAGGTTCTTCAAAAGAATCACTGTACTGTGTAGGGATGCTGTTTATATTGCTAGTTAAAGTGGTTATATACCTCTACCATCAATGTATGTAACTCTGAAGATCCGGGTAATCAACGGTGTAGATCTGAGGTGCTGGCCCGATAATGCAAATAATGAATTTGTAGTTTGTTACCAATTCGAGCAGAAATATAAGCTATTAAATAATAGAGACCATCTAGTTTTTCTATATATATATCAAGGGAATCAGAGCCTGCGATAGATTTTTTTTCCCCATAGTTTCCTATCGAAAAACACGAAAGTATTGGCTGGTTTATTGCAAATATCAAGATACAATAAGAGCATCAAAAATATGGTTGAATTAAATGATATATTTATATCTTCAGTAGAAAACGCAGTTTCGAGCTCAGTTTCATTGAAGAAGCCACTGATTGTTTACGTTACTGATGGCTTAGAAGGATCCCAGATTTGGTTGAACAGATACCTGTCTGAGGACTTACTGGGTTTACTTGGGACGCACTCGGTTGCTCTAAAACTGATAAAGGATTCTACGGAATATAAACTTTTTGCACAAATCTTCCCGAATATCATAGTTCCAAGCTTTTTCTGTATTAGTCAGGGAGCCATAGTAGATATAATTCATGGAAATGTTGATATTCAGAATTTTAATGAGAGAATAGAAAAAGTTTTGAACATATCTCCAACGCAGGCAGCTACATCGGCTGTAAATCCAAGACCAACTCCATCATCATCAGCGGCATTTCCAACACCTTCTTTTACGCCATCACCAAATTCTTCATTACCAGTAGTGGCAAGCTCGTCCGAGGATGTTGCGCAGCCACGGCCAGTTAATAGACCAACGTCACCAGAAGTGAAAAAGAAGTTTCATTCATTGAAGGAAGAGGCAGCGGAATTAGTTTCAAAGAGATATAAAGAAGAGCAGCTTTTGAAAAGACAAATACAAAAAGAAGAAAAATTACGTATTTTGAAGTTATTAAAAGCTGATGAGGAAGAGCGAAAATTGTCAAAAGAAAAGAAAAAAGAGGAAAGAAATTTAACAATTGCTGATAAGCTCAATGATACCGACATTCTTACACAATTTAATCTAAAGGACAATGCCCGTGTTAAACACACAAATGAATGTGCATTGTCAATAAGATTACTAAATGGCGAATCGTTACAACACGTTTTCAATTCATCAAATTCATTGAATGATGTACGTGAATGGATCGATCTTAACAGAACGGATAGTGATGAACCATATTGTTTCCACAGAAATATTCCAAGAACAACATTTGGGGTAACTGATGAAGAACATTCTTTAGAGGATTTAGAGTTAATTCCAAGATCTGCATTGATTTTGAAACCTTTTAAAACTTATTCTACGGCATACTCTTCTCCAAGATCGTCAAATAGTTGGTTTGGAAAAATTTTCGGTGGCATTTCTTCTTACGTATATGGAAACGGTGACAGTATTAACGAAAAGCATAATGCTGGTGAAAAAAAAACTTCACGCTCTGCTTTGTCGAATGACGACAACAAAGACAACGTTAAACAATGCTCAACTGACCAATCATCTGATTCGCTGTTATCCAATATATCATCTAATCCTGAACCTGCATACCGTGACGACGCAGCTATCAATAATGTCAATATAAACGTTGCTCATTCACCAAGTGGCTCTTCTTTATACGCATCTCCCTTACATTCTCCAATTCCAGGGCCTGTATTTTCATTAGAAGATTCGTCAAATCACCCGTCAGCGCTGAACCTGAGTCAAAGTAGAATTGGTGCTGGTCAATCAAGGGTTGCTTCACCTAAGCTAATATTAACAAGAAATGATTCCTCCTTATCACAAAAAAGTTCAAGGATTAGAACGCTGAATGACAATAACGGTGATAAAGATGACAGATTCACATATAATGGAAACCATGTTAATTTAGAAGATGACAAAAAGAAAAAAGAAAAAGCCAGAGATGATTGAATATTCTTCTTCATGTACGTGTTTGAACGGTATTGAAACTCAATAATGGTTACCTCTAAATCCACATTTATATAAATTAACTGGTTTTAGCTAGGAATTTTTTGATCCGCTATTTTATCTTGTTTCATATAGGTGTTATTCGATTCATCAGTAGTTCCAATTTTCAAGCGCTCGAGTCTTTCCAACAAATTTTCAGTGGTATCTCCCTTTTCTTCTGCATTATTGTATAGACCTTCTTGTAACTCTTTTTGTTCCGTTGAACTTTTGATTTCTCTCTTAATTTTGTCGCTTTCTTCTTTGACCAATTCTTCGAATTCTTCATCAATTTCAGTCTCATTAATTTCATTATTAAAACTGGTGAGTTCTTCGGTGACAACGTCAATTTTGTATTTTTCATCTTGCAGATCTATCATAATTTTTTCAATTTTGTCAACACTTCCAACATTTTGATTGATGGAATGCAGAACATTTGATGAGCCTTCTAAAATTTTTACCATTACCAAATTGTTAGATGCATCATTTATCTTTGAAAGTATATCTTCCAATTGACTTAAATAACTTGAAGATTTAAGGAGTGAACTTTCGGCTATCTTCTTGGATTTCAATAAATATTTTGAGTACTCTTTATTGTTCAATTTAAACGATTTCTTTAAATTTAAATCATTGACACCAATCTTTTGAGTCAATTCCGAATTCTTTGTCTTCAACTGCTCAATCGTTGACTTTATTTCAAGAATAGAATAATCGTGTTCATTTAGGTTGTGTGATTGTTCATTTCCATCCAGAACCTTAACCATTTTATCATTATACACAATCATGTTTAGATCTCTTGATAAAAATTTCAGCAGAACTTCAAAACTTTGGTTATCAATTTCAACTTTTACGTCATTGACAGTTAACTTTCTGAACAGTTCATAGAATCCTGTTCTGGTATAAATTAAATCGGTATATTCTTTGAAGTTCAATCTATTTAGGATTTCCTTAATTACTGGCTCTATCAAAGTCAGCTGTTTTCTTGAAACGAAACTAACATTTTTTAAACGTGTTGTCTTTGAATCAAGAACTTTAAAAGACGTATCATAAATGAACCTATTTATTGCCCAGTTTAACAGCCCTTGTCTGCCTGATATAACGGAACCTTTTGAATTTAAAAAGTGATCCAGCAAAAATAACTCCTTCTTCTTTAGGAGCTCATCTATGACAACATCGATCCCCAAAGGCTTACCGTAGCTTGGCAAGGACAATAATTCTGCCAGGTTCTTAGCATTTAAGATCAGAGAACTAGTGAGGGTGAAATTCTCCAGAAGCGTATTGAGAAGCTGATTCCATGCAATCAGATTAGCTTCGTATCCGTCATAGTTAATATCTTTCAGTTTTCTGAAGTCGGAGTAGAGTGATTTTAGCCTAGTTTCAGTGAATTGTGGATGTGCCCTGATTCTACTTTGAATAGAATTGGACATTTTCTGTGGTTTGGTTTGCCTGGCTGAACTTGGAGCTGTCTTTCCCACTGGCTTCATTAACAATCAACAAAGAGTCTACCAACAGAAGAATGAAACGAAGTCAATTTGGCTAACAAAACAAAAACAGAAAATAAAAGACAAAAATAAAATATATTTTGAAGGCAAAATATAAGATGAATATTGATACTGACACTCTGAATAATGACAGACCAACATAAATTGAGAAAAAGTAGATCATGAACAGCAACACCAGCTACATCAACAAAATGACAGAGATCGATTCACAAATTACTGAAGCTGTGGAACACTTATACGAATTAAGCGATGGTACTGTTTTTATTGTGAATGAGAGACTGCTGAACGATTTGATATTGAGGTTTAGAACAGATAGGTCGCTAACAGAAGAAAGAGTTCGATATTCTGAGTTGTTAAACACTATAAGTATAGTGTTTCATTCAGATTTTTTGCCGTCCGATTTCAACTTTGATCTGCTTACTGAACTATTGGGTGCAGTCTTGACGTACTTATCGTTTGAAGATATCTTGTCATTTTTCACAATTGACTATCTAATGGAATCATTAAACTCAAGTTTGGATTCCTTAGTTGTTCTAAGCCTGAATATAATCTCAAAGTCAGATCCACCTGATTTGATTGCAAACACAAAGATTTTGAATATTATGGTTGAAAAACTGATGGTTGAATCAACATCTATCTCAATTGTTACTCAAATCGAAAAAACCTTATCAGTTTTGTTTAACGGGGTTCTCATAAGACGAAGATTGTTGAGTAATGATATATTGAATACACTAAATCGCATGAGGGATTCAGATAATTCAATATTGCTGAGCAGACTGTTACAACTGCTGACCAGTTTGCTAAGCTTTTTGAATGTGCAAGATTTCGAAGTGCTTGAAAATCTGTTTTTATTTAATCAAAGTCTTTACAAATATCTTGATTCGGATATCTTATTTTTTCTAAATTTAATAAAGTTCTATACTGATGTTTTGAACATAGTTCAAAAATCTTTGGATGAAAAGACTTGGCTGTTCCCTAAGTTTAAATCACAAATACTGATATTATCAGATATTTATTCCAAAAAACGGGACCTCGTTGATATTAAATTTTTTTGCATTAATGAATACAATCTGCTCTTTAAAAGCGTTTCGTATATTTCATCTGATTTCTTTGGAGAGATTGATGAGAAATACTTGAAACTGAGCAATTACCAGAACGATAACGACCTGATTCCAATATTATCAGTTATTAATCCAAGATATTTATATGAGAACCATTCAGAGCTAATTCGAAATATTTCTCTGAGAGTGTCAACTTTAACAATATTTCGAAATCTGATTTCAAACGAAAACACATTCAATTTATTAAAACCTGAATTAAATTCAAACAATATTATCAAGAAATTGCCGGTTTTAGAGATATTCGTATTATTAGAGAAAATCTCTGAATTTCAATATAGTTCGCTATATCTTTTAAATGACTTGTCGTTCATTATGGATATGATTATTGATCGTGATGCAAAAATTTTATCTGATGAAATAAATCTACTGAGAAAATCTACCATTGAAAATTTAATTAAAAATAATTCAAATGAGTTACTTAATGTTTGGAATGGACCATTAAGGACGAGTTATTTAAAATTAGTCAATGGTGCGGCATATGAAGCCCAAGTTTCTATTCACGATAGTATAGCCTAGTGAAGTCAATATATATACGCATATGGTATCACATATATATATACTGTAAGCTTCTATTATTTCTTTAAACTTTTTTATTTACTAATGATAATATACAAAAAAAAAACTGTAGGTAATGTACATACTCTAAAGGTATAGAGAACCTGCAGACACTATATCTCTATGAACCATTGTGATGGCCTTTTCCATTTTTTCTTCTAAGGCAGAATTACCAATGGTTTTAGCAGCATCCACCATTTGCCTTAGCATTTCTTCTAATCTTTTGAACATTCTGATTAATGAACCTTCGTAAACGTCTGTCATTTTACAAATTTGAGTAAAAGTTGCACCTTTACACCAAGCAAAAACAATTTCCATTAATTCTGGTCTAAACGACTCAACATAGTCTTTTTCAACGATCGCAATTTTAGAATCTTTTGAAATTTTGGCAATCTTGCCTGCCATTTCTTGCATTTGTTTTAAAGGTTCCGATAATTCAGGCTTTAGTCTCGGTGTTTCTTTTGATCTTTCTTGAAAAACAAATGTTGATAATAATGCTGCACATTGTTCTGGAGATAACTCGTTGAAATTACCATTGAAGATTAACTCAGTCAAAAGCAATTCATCACCTGTACTGATTTCACACGCAACTCTTCCTTTTAGCTCAATAACATCTGATTGTGTAGTAAATCCTAGACGACGTAAAACTCTTTTGCGGTTACGTAAATCATCTAATTGAATGACTGCTTGTGCTTCCATGATTTTACTTTTAATGCTTTTTATATCTGTTGTAAGCGCAATCTTTGAACTGTATTGCTCGTACAAATCCTTTAATCTTGATGATTGAGAGAGTGGATTTGAATACAATTTAGATTCCAATACTTCAATTTTTCGGAGTAATGTTTTAAAATCAGCATCATCAATTTTCATGTTTTCAATTGGATCTAATAACGGAACACCATCTGGGAAACGGCGCTGAACTTCTTGCAAACTTTTAGTTAATGTTTGCTTTTGACTGATTGACTTCAGATCTTTTGGTAAAAATAATCTGATGTTTCCAACTGACTCTACCGAGTCTAATGTAATTGGGATAAGTTCAGTTCTTGAATTCTCACCTTCTTTTGCTGGTCTGATACCAACGGGAAAATCAGGCTGAAATGGCTTGATCAAATTGATTGGTGCATCAACGAACATTGTCGAAACAATCACATTGACAATATATGATTGATGATCTGTGTAAGTTTGGGTTGGATTACGTTTGTTTGTTCTCTTTGCAAAATCAACAACAACACCCCAACCATAATCAAACTCACTAATCTTGATTTTAATCAGTCTACCACTCTGTAAAAATGTCAAAATATGGGCAGGATGAGTGATAATGTGACGGACATCATCATTATACGTGTCTAATTGTTTACGCAAATCATAATATTCACAAATTGTTACTTCGTCTTCAATGTTGATCATTTTTAACTTGTTTTCTAATTCATTTAACTTTTTTTCCATTACTGGAACAGATGATGCGTTTTGAAATTGGTAAAAAGAATGCTCTAACATGAATTCTGGTGATATACCTTCAACTCTCATAAGATTCAAGATCATATTATAACCTAAATGGAATGCAGAGTCCAATCTATCAGCTTCACCTTTGACCATACCTTTTGCGACTTGAGGTTCCATTTTTTCATCAATCATCATAATAACGATACCACGGTCATCCAAACCACGACGACCAGCACGACCGGACATCTGAATATATTCACCACCAGAAACCCAACGGAAACCTTTACCATCCCATTTTCTAACTGATGTGAAGACAACAGTTTTGGCAGGCATATTCAGACCAATTGAAAAAGTCTCTGTTGCAAACAAAACCTTCAAAAAACCTTCTTGAAATAAAATCTCAATAATTTCTTTCAAAATTGGCAGTAAACCTGAATGATGAATACCAATACCTCTTCTCAGTAATGGAAGAATGTGTTTTATTTGTGGCAATTCTCTATCGGATTCTGGCAGGATATCGATAGCATTGTTGAAAATTTTGGTTAGAGCATCTCTTTCTTCATCGCTGTTAAAATCCAATTTACTCATTTTCAAAGCTAATGATTCACATTCTCTTTTACTAAACGAAAAAACAATAACAGGATTATACTTTTTAATCCAAATCATCTTAACAATTTTATAAATATCAGACTTTGAGTCTTGTTTACCACCTTTGTAGGTTTGTCCCTTTTTTCCCTTAGATTTATCAGCTGAATTTGGATCATCACCCATTTTGTCGGAAATTGAAGCCATTGCTTTCTGAAAATTCTCTTCTCTAAATGTTCCTTTTTCGTCAACAACTAAATGAATACCGTCACCATTCGCAGGAAATAAATAGTGCTGTAATGGAGTTGGACGAAAATCGGTATAAACAACATGACATGGTTGAGAATGGATTTTACATACCCATTCGGCGAATTCCATGGCGTTTGGAATAGTGGCGGATAAAAAGACATAATGAACCTTGTTAGGTAATAGGATTATAGTTTCTTCCCAAACAACACCACGTTCTTTATCTCTCATGTAATGGACTTCATCAAATATGACCCAAGCGACTTCCCTCATGACTTCTGAACCTCTATATAACATACTTCGTAAAATCTCAGTTGTCATAACTAAACATCCAGCGTCAGGATTAATAGTGACATCTCCAGTCATCAAACCGACATCTCCAAACTCCGCTAACAATTCACGGTATTTTTGATTTGAAAGAGCTTTGATAGGAGAAGTGTAAATGACTCTTTGCTTTTCTCTTAGTGACTGTGCAATAGAGTATTCTGCGACAACGGTTTTACCTGCTGAAGTATGAGCAGAAACCAAGACACTTTCACCACGGTCAATACATGAAATAGCAGTATCTTGAAAGGGATCTAAAGTGAATGGGTATTTTCTAGCCTCATTTACTCTTATGTGTTCACCAATTGGCTTATATGGATAATCAGGAGGAACAGCAACTTGATGTCTAACTTGATGTGATAGTTTGACCTTTCCGTCTTCTGAAGTTTGAGGCATCAACCCACTTGAAGCAATAACTTCTCTTGAAGCTTCCTGTTCAAAAGTATCCGCGACCAGAGGAACAACATCAGATTTCTCTTTAACATCAACTAACCTTTTGTCTTTTTTAGTCTTTATATTCTCAGATTTTATCTTTTTAGGTTCATCTTCATCACTTGGAGTAGTCGAGGCAGGGCGTTTCTTGTTTTCGCCTCCATCGATCTTCAAAATTGGCTCAACAGCTGGGTGTGCAATTGGCGTCTCATTAAAAACGTCAAATAACTCGTCACTATCCATCTTTTCAATATATAGATGAAGCTGTTTCCGCCAATATAAGTATTAAGCACTATTAGTTTAAAAAAAGTTATGCATAGCACAAAAAAAAATTTCATTAATTACTTAATCTGTTACTTAATTAATATCCCGATTAAGGTATTTTAAATGTTTTTTATTAAAACAACTCCTAATATCTCCTAATATACAAATGAAATGAAATATGGTATTCTATACAGGCTCACTAAAATCCTTTAGCAAGTGGGCAAAGCACTTAAATAAAGAAAGATGGCAGTACTGGTAATTATACAAAGTAATGCAAGTTAGTTCATGTTTCAACCAAATTCAAATTCTTTATGGTTCTCCATTTCTCCCTATCATATTCACCAATAACACTAGAAGGGCATGGACTTGCTTGCGAAGTGCTAGACCAATTCGAATCAGGCGTATGCGCTTGATTAGCTTCAGGTCTATCAGATTCCATGGAATTTTTGACTGGCGATCCATATGGGGTTTGGTATTCTTTCTTTACGCTATAAACTGATGATCGATTTCGTTTGTGAGGCGACTGTAATTCATGAACATAGCCTAGATTGCAAGCATCAGCATTTTCATTTTCTTTGAGATCCTTATATGTCAGTGAAATGTTCGATAACGACAAGTTTTTTAGTTTTTTTAACCTTTTCGGTGATGACGATAGGTTTTTAATTTTTCCAGACTTTTTAGGTGAGCTCGGTAGTGATATTGACTCTAACCTCGAATGAAATGAAAAACCTGTTTTATGTGGCGATGATGGTCTTGTGTTTGTTGTGTTTTCCAGCGCAGTGGTTTGTTCTAGTTGAAAAGATGGCTGAGCGTTAGACATACCATTGCTTAAAGACGACAGTTTGTGATTCTCATTTATTCCATCGGTTATCAAAGCGTTTTCTTGGTCCTCACTTAACTGATATAAATTATCTAACACTTTAAGTGCTTCTTCAGTGTCTGTATCATCTTCGTCTTCTGTATAATTTTCGATTTTAGGGTTGCCCTGTGTTGGTTTGAAGATGAATGGCGTCCCTAATATATCGGATTCTCCACTCTGAGATTCTTTTGCTTTGGATCTGATAGTTTCTAATTCAATTTCTTCTGTTTCATCAATATTTAGAAACTCTGGCTTCTCATGTCCAGGTAAATATACAGAAGAAGGGGTTCTTTTTTGATTTTGAAAGTACGTTTCACGATTACTTTCCCATTCTTGTAAAGTGATATGGTGCATAGCCTGTCTGTTGTAGTTTTGTTTGATTTTTACAGCAGGCCATAGCATAGGAACCGACGATGCTTTTGGTATTTGTTCTAAATTGTTATTGATAAGATAATTCTCATCGATAACAGTTGCTGAAGCAGATTTTTTTGAAGTTTCATGCTCTCTCGCTTCTACGGTTCTCAATAAAGGCGGAAGTAACGACGTTGAAAATCTTTCAAGTGCTTTCCTCTCCGAACTTATTAGTTTAGACTTAGCATCGACAATACTGGTCATGTCAGTCGAATTTGGAAATGACAAAGCAGGTAAAACAATATGTTTTCTAATCTTGTTACTTTTTATGGAGTTTGAGTCGAATGAAGGAGTTTCATTGTCGAATGTACGATATTGATTCATCCAACTGACTGAATTAACTGTTTCACTCATTTCGGGAATCAGAGTTGCACATGATGGTATAAATGACACTGTTTGAATTTTGCTCTCGCTTTGATGGTCGTAAAATTGATAACTCGAACACCCGTTATCATGGTCTTTCCCTTGATTTTCAACTTTTGGATCAGAATCGAAATAGCTGAAAAATATAGAGTTTGCAGAAATGCCTTTCAAGAATTGTGATATGGTAAACAAAGAGAATAGAGTAATAAGCAGCTTTCTATCCAAAGATGAAACAATTATGTTGCTATCTTTTAGAACGAATAAATCAATGGTTGATATCCCAGAACCTAATGAAAGCAAATATGTCATAAGCAATACAGAAAACATAAAAAAATGAAGTGTGTTCTGTTGTTTAGTTAATCTCTGAATCGGTACAGACAATAGCAGTATAATGCTTGACAACAGCTCCGTTATTATCAATATCTTTAGACAGATTCTATCCAGTTCATGAAGTTTTATCAGGATGATTATAGAAACCACACTTATTGCCAGAGATAACAGGATTGTGGGTAAACAACATATTCCCATTATTCTGGTCTGGCCTCTTGGCCCACTGAACATATTATTGATGGTATATGATAACTAAAGACAAATAATTATATTGATCACCAGGAAGTATTACTGGTTAGTCTGTATTATGAGGAGCAAATTCAAAATATAACGTATTGAGACACAACTTATCGGAATCGAAATTTTGGTAATCGAAATGCTTCAGGTTGAATTGTTAGAGATATGCAAATTTTAATTGAGTATATATGCTAAAGGAAGGTACAAAGTTGGCTCAATAAATGTTTCTGGAGAAGTTGATTTAGACTCAAAAGTTTCTTTAATCAGTGCTATCGAGAAGTGAAATTGGATGGATTGAATTTTGAACAGTGCATATTTGTTTTTCTTGAATGTTTACCTTTAACTGTTTTGGGACATTTTGATATCCCGAGAGTGAAAGTGAATTTCTCGAGCTTTTTATCATGAAGTAAATTAAATAATGAAATAGTTGATGCTCCTACAACATTTCAACTTGAATATCTCTCTCTAATTCATTCTCCAGTGGAAAGTACTCGTCACATTTATATATCAAATGTGCCCGCACCATCGGACTTAATTCGCTTGGTTTTTAACAAAAACAAAACTTTTGAGTCAGGAACTATATTTTATCGTGAATGTTAGCAATTCATTATAAAGATGAATGGTATATATCACTTAAACACAGGCTTTACATAACACAGATATGGAATCATCGCGATCGAAGGGCATAATGAGCCTTTTAATGAGCAAAAATTCACCTCTATCGTCTGCTGGCTCGAGCAGTTCTTTATCATCTTCTTCATCATCAAATATCTTCAATAACTTCTCTCTTTCGAATAAATATGGAAAGAAAGTTTCTCTTTTAGGCTCAGGCAGTTGTGGTAAAGTGGAGCTATATTTTGACAAACACCAAACTAAATACTACGCTATAAAGTCTTTCAGAACAAGAGAGTCATTTGAAAGTTCAAAGGAACATAGAATGAAAATTATTGCAGAGTTTAAGACATCCTCGGAACTGAATCATTTAAATATAATTCAAACTTTGGACTTAACAAGTTCTTTGAAGATTGTGATGCAGTTTGTTCCATATTCTTTGTTGAAAGTCTATCAACTCACGCACCCCAAACAGAATGAAACATTGTGCTATTTTAAGCAGTTATGTAATGGTTTAAAATATTTGCATCATCAAAAATTGGCCCATAGAGATTTAAAATTGGAAAATCTAGTCTTGGACGCAGATGGAATACTTAAAATCATAGATTTTGGCTGTGCGGTCAGATTCTCTGACATGTCAATTAATGATGCTATAGGTATTGTTGGCTCTGAGCCAATGCTCTCGCCTGAGTGTATATCTAACGTACAATACAATGCTTGCTCAAATGATATTTGGTCATTGGGAATAATTTTGTTTCAAATGATCAATAACGCATTTCCATGGAAATGTGCTAGACAAAGTGACTCTGAATTTCAGAAATATTACAGGGGTGATTCAGCTGTTATAGATAGCTTCCCTGCTGATTTTCGTCCACTGTTGAGTTATCTGTTATGCCTAGACTATAGAAAAAGATTCGATATAGATCAACTCGATAGAATTTCGTTCTTTTCTTCAGTTGTGTGTTGTGATCTAACGCACAGATGCGGAAACCATATTAATACCTTGAACAGATGTAAACTCAATTTGAACTTTACCACAAAACAAAGGAATGAATGATAATAGTGCCATGTTAGTTATTGCTCTTTCTCTTGTAATGATGACAAAAAAAATCATCGTCCATTGTAGATTGGGCCATAATGGTACCGGACTCAAGTAGATTTCCAATCTTGGTATATATCCGGTACTTTTTTTTCTCGGAACTCAAAATCGAAAAATATTTCAAAATGTCCTTTCAACTTGTTAATCATAGATAGTTTCTGTTTGAGATCAAAAATGTTTTCAACCACTTTAGGCGCTGCTCGTTCAGCTTTACATGTTTTAAAAGCATCCCGGTCATTGAATGTAAGTCTGCATTTGTTTTTGTATTTTCCAACTTTGAAAGTATACTAACAGTCACTTCAGAGAACCTATGCCGTGTCATTAAGAGCACAAGAGTTAATTTCAAAACCAGTTTCTGAAGTTGATCCAGAAATGGCAGAGATTTTAAGGAAAGAACGTTTACGTCAGAAGTCGTCTGTGACTTTGATTCCATCAGAGAATTTTACTTCAAAAGCTGTCATGGATTTGTTGGGTTCAGAAATGCAGAACAAGTATTCTGAGGGTTATCCAGGTGAGCGTTATTATGGTGGTAATGAGTTCATTGACCAAGCAGAATCACTGTGCCAAAAAAGGGCTTTAGAAGCTTTTAAACTAAATTCAGATGAGTGGGGAGTTAATGTTCAATCATTGTCAGGTGCACCAGCTAATTTATATGCCTACTCGGCAGTTTTAAACGTCGGTGATAGAATTATGGGTTTACATTTACCACATGGGGGACATTTATCACATGGTTATCAAACTCCAACCACAAAAATTTCTTATGTTTCGAAATACTTTCAGACAATGCCATACAGATTGGATGAGTCTACTGGACTAATTGATTATGATACTTTAGAGAAAAATGCTGAGTTATTCAGACCAAAGATTATTGTTGCTGGAGCTTCTGCTTACTCAAGGGTGATTGACTACTCAAGAATGAAAAAAATTGCTGATAAAGTTGGTGCTTATTTGCTATCGGATATGGCCCATATTTCAGGCTTAGTTTCAGCTGAAGTGACTGCCTCTCCATTTCCTTACTCTGATATTGTTACAACTACCACTCATAAATCATTAAGGGGACCAAGAGGTGCTATGATTTTTTTCAGAAAGGGTTTAAGAAAAGTCACCAAAAAAGGCAAAGAAATACAGTACGATTTAGAAAAGAAGATCAATTTTTCAGTATTTCCTGCACATCAAGGTGGGCCACATAATCATACAATATCAGCTTTAGCGGTGGCCTTGAAACAATGTACTGAACCAGAATACAAAGTATATCAACAAAATGTTGTTAAAAATGCAAAGTTTTTTGCCGATGCTTTATTAGCCAAAGGATTCACTCTTGTGTCAGGTGGTACTGATACGCATCTGATTCTTATTGACCTACGCTCTAAAAATATTGATGGCGCTAGAGTTGAAGCAATTTTGGAAAGAATGAATATAGCTGCCAATAAAAACACTATTCCAGGTGATAAATCCGCATTATTTCCATCTGGTTTAAGAGTTGGTACCCCAGCCATGACAACCCGTGGTTTTGAGACTGCTGAGTTTGAAAAAGTTGCCGATTATATCCAGCAAGCTGTCGATATTGCTTCGCACTTGAAAACTACAGTCAAAGGTACTGAACCAAGAGTTTTATTAACCGAATTCAAAATTCAGGCCGACAAGTCTGAAGCAGTTAAGGCTCTATCTAAAGAAGTTGCTGAATGGGTGTCTCAGTATCCTGTTCCAGGTGAATTGTAATTTTTTTAACCAGTTTGTTATCATCCATATGTAATATATGTATTTTAATGGCAAGTTTAACTTATAATAAATTTAGTATATACTTTTCGGGCTGAATGAAGCCCGGGTCAATATTTTTTTTCATCCATCTCAAATATTCAATGACATGAAATAAAGCTGTGATTATATCTTTTATTTAACGATAAAACAAAACCAGAGGTTATTATGGCTGATAAAAGGTCTGAGGTGTCCACATCAATTTCTGATGCTAGACCCGACTCATCAATTAGTGAATCTAAACCGAATGTTAATAAAAAAACTGAGATACCAGAGATTAAACCAAAGTCAAAAGGTTTCTCTAATCCAGCTTTGCAAGCAATGGGTATTCCAACATTAAGGTTGCCATCCCGAAACTGGTCTATTTTTTGGGTTACTTTGTCAGGTGTTCTTGGAGGTATTGCTTACGATAAATATCAACAAAGACAAATTCGTCAAAAATGGATGAAAAGAGTTGAACCTTTCAGCGAACAGCCAATTTCAACCTTGATACTGCCTCGTAAAGTTACAGTTTATATTGCACCACCACCTGGTGATTTTCTTGATGAATCGCTGAAGATATTCAGAAAGTACATCAAACCAGTTTTGAATTCTGCTGCAGTTGATTATGATATTTTATCAGAAAATAGACAGGGTGTTATTAGATCAAAAGTTTCAGGCGAAATCAGACAGCTTCGTCATAGAATTATTGAAAATGAAGAAGAACTTAAAAGATTACAGATTGAAAATAAGTGGTACAATAGACTGAAAAGAAAACTTTCAAGAAATAATTCTGAAAAACAAAACTCGTTAGAAGGTCTTGAACAGAAAAAATTTACCGATGACTTAAATTTTAGAAATGTCCTGGGTATTTTCTACAAAAGTCTAGAAAAGGATGCCAAAGTCGTTTCTGAAGATGAATTAGTTGTGGATCCATCAACTGCAGGTGGTGTTATTTGCGTTGGTAGAGGCGCATATAAGGAATATATCACTGGAATTCACGAAGGATTACTGGGACCATTGAACAAACCAGAACCAAAAGTTGAACCAAAAGTTGATGAAACAACAGATATTGATCAAAACACTGAAAAAGATACCAAGTCAGAAATCTCGGAAGTTTCATCAATTGAATCCATCGATTCTGTATTGAAGAAGGAGGAACAGCCTGAGAATCTTCAGGAGGGAAAAGAAGAGGAACAGAAAAAAATTGATTCAGAGAACAAAGATGATGAAGAAAACAATGAAGAAGACAAGGTGCTTCCAATTCCAGAACCATATATTTGGGGATCTGAATACAAAGACGCCACTTTAGCTTCGGAAATCGATTTTTCCAGAAAAGCTGAAGACAAATATAACAAGCCAGCAATTTTTCAACAGCCTATAGCAGTCTTTCCTGTTCCAAATCTGTTGGGATTCTTGAACACCCCAGAACGTATATATAGATATTATACACAAAGAAGATTAGCTGATTCATATGGAAAAAGAACTGTTGCTGTTGTTGAAAATTTAAAAAGACCATTTTCTGAAAATGATCAAAACCTTGGAATTGAAGAAGAGTCAGACTGGCCCAAAAAATGGATCAAAACTGGGCAAGAAAAAAACAGTGAATGGACAAGGGAGTTCTTTGTAGACGAAAGAGTCACCTCAAAATTATGGGTATATGATCCAGAAGCTGGAAAATAAGCGTTCAATTTTGTATATGAAATGTAAATATAAATTAGACAGCAGAATGGATTTCAGGGTTCTTGTAGTTGTTTTCATCAATCAGAAAACCTAACCTACAGCCAATTGGATTTCCACGCTAATCAGATCAAGATTTCCCTCTAGTCCCTCGTTCTTCAACGCTAAAAGAATTTTCTGAACTGGCCTTTCTTTCATTGAAAATCAACCTTTTCTGTCTGCAGAGGCTTGATTATTGCTTCTCTGGTAGATATTTCTTTGCATAGTAGATCTGGAATCGTTCTCATACAACTCACCTACCTACAGGTAAACCCATAACGCCTCCCGTCACAACTTCTTCTAAATCCATCCTCAACCGTTACTCGTCTCTATATAGATAGACCCCAGTGCTCAAATCTTCAATGTACTTGTACAGTGCTATATAACCATTCCTGTTTTGGAAATTAGTTATTTTATATTTCCAAAGGGTTTTGGAATTATTTCTTCTTTTTTTTTGTCATTATCATGTTGTTGGTATATCTAAGCTTTTCAAAGAATATCTGAAGATATTATCAGTTCAAATTTATTTATGTGATACCGTTTTATACCTGCTAATGTGGATAATATATTGCAAGGGTTATGTTACCCTGTTCTTGAGTTAACTCAAAACGTTTAACATAACATATGACTGAGACTTAAAATGTCAAATCAAAAAGTATCTAATATAAGACTTTCAATCCATAGAGACAGCTGGATTGTGTGTGTATTCTGTGTAATTACAATCACAACTTAAGCAACTGAATTGTTTTAATAAAAAAGCAAATACCGTTTACATCAAGATATCATATAAAAGGGGTATATTCAAAATGTCATTATTCTTCAAATCACCTTTGGATATAGAAGTGAGATTTGACGGAGAAGATTCTAGAAAACACGTTGAGATCAAAAACAAAGATAATAAGAAAGATAAACTTCCGTTATATGAAGATGGTGAAACAGTTAGTGGCTCGGTTACCATTCGTATAAAGGATGGAAAGAGAGTTGAACATCTCGGTATAAAAGCACAGCTATATGGCTCAATTGAGACAGTAAATGGAAGCAATGAAGATTTTTTATGTCTCTCTCACGATTTAGCTGCTCCATCAGAGCTAACAAACTCTGAAACTTATCTGTTTAATTTTAAGGATGTTGAAAAAAGATACGAGAGTTACAAAGGGAAGAATTTGAACGTAAACTACTATGTTAAAATAACAGTCTTAAGAAAAAGTGCGGATGTTATAAAGCTTAAGAAATTTTGGGTCTTCATCTTCACTAGTCCTACGGATTTGAAAAAATCAATAAAACTAGATATCGGTATCGAAAACTGTTTACACATCGAATTTGAATACTCAAAATCAAATTACAGTTTGAAAGATGTTCTAGTTGGAAGAATATATTTTTTGTTAACTAGATTGAAAATAAAACATATGGAGATTAGTTTAATAACAAGAGAAACAGTCGGCATTCAACCAAACCAATTATCAGACTCAAACACTATAAGATATGAGATTATGGATGGGTCACCAGTTAAGGGTGAAACGATACCGATCAGACTATTTTTAGGAGGTTACGATTTGACCCCAACTACAAAGACAAACCTATTCACTGTAAAAAATTATCTGTCGTTAGTCATTATCGACGAAGATGGTAGAAGATACTTCAAGCAATCCGAGATTGTTTTATATCGTAATAAATAGATGATGATTCATGAAACAAAAATTTAATCGATGAAACAAAATGTGTATGTATGTAGACAAAAATATAATCGATGAAACAAAATGTGTATGTATGTAGACAAAAATATAATTAATAAAATAAAATGCTTAAAAATTGTTAAAAAAAATCGTTTCTCATCAAAACTTCGAAATAAAACATCAGAATAAGTTAAACAATCACTGATGACTCTAGAAAGAACCCGTGTGGATATGGTCTGGTTTTATATGCTATGAATTAAATCTTCCAACTAAAAATGGATCTGGATAGTATATTGGAACTTGATCCTTTTGGGTCAATTTGAGATTTTTAACTGTGTCATCAATTCCAACTTTAAACTGTCTATGGTTAAAAGTATAATGTTTAGTAAATTCAAAAATTCTGTTCAAGTCCTTGTCTTGTTCTAAACATTCTTTACCATCAGATCCAATACCATCAAATTCACACTTATCTTCGTCAATCCACAACAAAAGTTCAGTTTTAAAGTGTTGATTACGATAATCTAAATCAAAACTCTGTCCACCATATTCTTTCGCGATTATCGTGTTATAATTTTTTGGGACATAAGTCAGAACACCCTCGTATAACGCAGGAATTAAAGGCGATAAATCATTCAAATTATAAAAGAATAAATCTGAAGATTGCACAATTTGATACTTTTTGATGTAGTTCGGTAAATTTTGTATAGCACGTCCTTCAGAGTGCAGTTTAAGGGTCGTCAGTGAGTTCTCAATAAAGGTCTCGGGATAGAGATCAGGTATCAAAGAGACTATTAGCTTATTTTTTAATGAGTCTGATTTCAAATTTGCAACATTCAAGACGTCTTTATTGTTCTTTGTAAGTGCAGAAATATCAACGTATAGCCCTGTTCTAATGTCTATCAATCTCGCATCATTCAAATTCGTTCTTGCTTTAGAATGTCTATTTGCATAGTATGGATCAACATCTAAGTAAAATCCGCTCAATCCTAATTCCGCATCTGTGTCTATGGCATGATCTTTAGAGAAATATCCATTATTCGTAATATCGTAAATAACGGTGTTATTAAATTGACTTAATTTAACTAGATCAGTAATTCTGATTTGAAAGTCAACATCAAAATCGTACGGAAAATTTAATCCATTCCACCACCATGACAATAAAGAGCCATGTGCATTCCAGGTTACAATACCATTTGCTCTACAGAATCTTAACCATGCAGAAGCCAGTCTGTGTAACACCGCTTGTCGCTGGCTGTCTGAAAGCGAAATTGGATTCTCGATAAATCTGTAATCAAATTTTTTACCCAACGATTTATTTTCAATAAATTCAGCCGTTGAGAAATAATTTGGAACATCATAGCTTAAAGAAAAAGAGAGATCCTTATACTTTTTAGATGATATTGGAAGTTTTGATAGTAAAGCTTTGAAATCGTATTCGAAGTCATTTGGTTTTAAATCAATTGGAGCATATTTTTTCAAAATATTATCGTTCATTGAAAAAAATAATTTGTCTGGAATGTATTCTTTTGAAGTTTTTATATTGTGAACATTATTCTCTAATCTTTTCACCTCATTGGAGGCAACTATACCTTTTCCTAAAATATCTATCATTTCAACATTTTGTTTAGTTTTAGCATCAACATATTCCTTGACCAACGAAATTACTAAGTCATCTTTTTTGTTTTGTTTTATAGGTACGGATAATGCGAATTTACCATCATCTAAAAAATAAACGCTTGACGGAGCTTCCATTTTATCGAGATACAAAGATGCAAACAATAATCTGTTGGCTAAAGTTAAAGCTTCTTTGGAATTTGATAAAGTATGAACGGCCCCATTTTCTTCTTTACAAATAACATCATCTGTTCCTATTTCTTTCTTAAACGCAGAACAAGTTTTAATCTTTCGCAAATACTTTTTAAAATCCTTTATAGAAGCCCAATCGAACTCTAAATTAAAGTTTTCAGAAATAAACCCGTTATTCTTATCTATATCGTTGTTGATCAAATCTAACCATAGTCCAACTACCAATCTAGGATCAAATATTTTTGAATCTTCATAGTTAAAGCTTGATTTAGCAGGAATAAGTTTTTCTAACTGGTCCTTCTTAGATTCGAAATATTCTGACGGAAAATATGATTTTACAAGCAGTTGTCTTTTACTCAGGTCCAAACTTGGTGCAGGTTTTGATTTTTGACTAGAAACAGGCAGTTGTTGTTGATCCCCCAATGAATTAAGCTTCTTTTTCTCATAGTTTGCGTTAACATCTTTGAAATTTAAAGGATTTCCTTCTAGAGACTTCAAACTTGCTAGAGGCTTTGACTTGTAACCAGAATCTGAACTATCTTTGGGTTCAGCATCCCCGGACTTCGCTTTTTCATCATGATGATGAGAAATAGCAGTGTCATCGTGTTGAACTGGGAGCGGAGCCTCGTCAAGTATTTTTTTTTTGACCAGTGCTTGTTGAACAACAAAATTTTGTTCATTAACAGTCAATAACTCTTTGTTGCTGAGAGGTTTGATTGATTTTTCTTTCTTCTGTTCAGTTTTAATTAAATCTGAGTTCTGGTTCGTGTTCTCTCTTGTCCGCATTCCTTGCTCTACAATAGCTGTTTTCCTAAGCGGTGTATTCAGGGCACTCAAATTTATCTCAATAGGTTTTGTGGTTAAAACTTTCTTGGTCTGGTCAGCAACAATGGGTGCTTCTCCAGTTTTGCCATTCTTGATCAAAGGGTGGTCAATGTCTCCGTCTGCATCAGGTTTAATTTCAACATTCTTAAGACCAGGTTTCACTGATTCCGCAACGCTGTTACTGTGAAAACTCAAGTCCAACTCGTTAATCACCTCTTCGATGGCCTGGGCATTGGATTCGTCGTCAAACATAGAAAATGGAACCACTTCCTTGTTGTCATCAGACTGGTATGTGAAAAGAAATGTTTGGTATATGATGAACAGTAACAGTATGAATACAACTGAATGAAATAAACGGAATCTCAAAAGATGTTTGTTGAACAACCTTTTCAACTTCGACAGCGTCGAGTCAGGATAGTTAGCCGAGAGGCATCGTTTCTTCTCTGGCTTTTCTGACTTTTCTGACCTGTATGCCATTTTGCACTCTTTCAACCTGAGAATATTAAAAAAAGCTCCAACAGCACGTTCAGCGGTTCGTGTCTTGAACTAAAATAATTCCGCAAGTATTTTGAATATAAAGAGTACCCTGGCTTTTCTGCAAATGGGTATTCTGTTTCTTTCTTAATTTTGCCTTCTTCTTCTTGCAAAATATTTATTTTTTTCAACAAGTCACCGCTCTCAAAATTATAAATTAGCTCATTTTGTTTTGGTTTTGTTGTCAATTAAATCAAGAAAAGGTGGTTTTGAGACGTTTATCCACCCAGTGCATGTATGCGTCTGGCATTACCCGGTCTGCATGATACATTGATCGAATTCCGGAAGGATCATCGATCTATCTGCATCTAAATTGTTAAATCTACTCTTGTTTTGCGCTCATTATGAACACCCTCATCATTACTATTATTATTATTATTATTATTATTATTACTTATTATTATATATCATCATTATTGTTATCATCATACCGTTATAGCGTGGTGCCTATCGCATACCACATCTCCGTGAGTCCTCCAAAGAGCAGATCCTTAACCCAGCACTTTTCGGATCCTATCTGCGACCCAATAGTCAATATACATTACTTGGGATTGGTCTGTCAATCTATAAGGGTAAATATATTCCAAGTTATCGGGATTCTTTAATCGGTTCAATTTGAACTCTTTGTGGGATGAACTGTACCCGTTCGACAAGTCATGCATCCTCTTTATATCGTCGTGTTTTGCTAGGCATGCATCTTTCTCTTCAGAAACACACATAGTCATAGGAATCCATAACTGTAAATCATCTCTGAACATGGACTGTGCTGGGAAATACGCCCTTTTGCTCATAATACTGCTTCCGTACTCTTGTTTCAAGATGTTCCCAAACCTAATCGGTACATACGAAAAAACTCCCTCGAAAAGCGTGGGCAGCAGGTCTTCAAAATCTTCAAATTCGTAAAAATGGTAGTTCTTGCAGGAATATACGTTTGCGTACGATAAACTCGAAAGATGAGCATCCATATTTTTGTTCAAGAAATCTTCGTAGTTGAGGGCCTCATTATTTGATATCTTGTTTGCCAAACGATCCTTAGAAATGCCTGAAAGTGTGTTCAATCGGGCAGAAGTTTTTGAGATCCCCGTTATATCAATATACAATCCAGTGTTCACGTCGATGAATCTTGCATCAATAATGTTTTTGCTATTTCCTTGTTCCCTCGATGCAAAATATGGCGAAACGTCCAAGTAATAACTATGTAATCCCAGCTCAGCTTTTGAGTCGATACCGTAATGTAAGTTTTCATAAGTCTGATCAGTCAAGTCATATATCAATGTATTGTTGAAGTGTTTAGCTAATCTTACTAGCTCCATTATAGGAACCTGAAAGTCGACATCAAAGTCATACGGTAAACTCATACCATTCCACCACCAGCCAATTAGACTACCGTGCGAGTTCCATGTTAAGATGTTGTTTTCATTGGTAAAACGTAACCACGCACGGACTAATCGATGCATCATAGATAAATGATCCTCCGTTGTGAATTCACTTGAAGCGGACCTATAAAACCTCCAATCAAAGTGGTTCGACAAATGAATATCATCAGTGTAAACTGCTTCTGTAAAATACTTTTTCAATTGTTTTGCAGGTGTAACTAAAGAATATTCAATATTGTTTCTGATGCTAATTTCTTTTGGATTTTCTGAGCTTTTTAAATGTGTCAATTCCTTTTCGAAATCGTACTCAAATTGTGGTTTTCTCAAACGCTTTGATTTGAATTCAAGATTTTTATTGTTACTGAAAATAGATGATTTTTCATAGTTTATTTTTTTTGGGTCCCTAGCACGAATTCCATGTAAAATATCATTTAGCTTTTCTAATTCTATTGAAGTTGAAATACCACCAATCAGTAAATTTGTAACTTCTTTATTGTTGTTTTTGTTATTCTTATTATCTTTATCCTTATTTTCTTTAGTATTTGATTTCACATAATTTTCCGATAACTTAGAGACCGTTTCCTCATCTTTATACAGTGGTATGACAACAGACGCTCCTTTGGTGTTGATGAACTGCACTCTTTCGGGTATTGGCATTGTTGTTTTAACGTACAACGAAGCTATTAAGGGTCTCCCTAATTTTCTAATATCCGCAAACATATCCTTTATAATATGTACTGAAAATTGCGTATCTGTTGGTGTGTCAATGCAATACTGATTGTATACGGTGGTGTAATTTATATAATTGTTCAAGTCCTCACAGGTTTTTCTACTCTTAATAAAATCATGAGCATAAAGCTCTCCAAAGTCATATACTGACGACCAATCGAAGGGTAGAGTGAATTCTGGATTCAGGTTACCGTCATTTGAGTTTATATGTTGTGTGATCTGATTGATCCATAATGCGACTTGAAGTCTAGGATCGAACTCTTTGGATAAGCTGACATTGAAGCTTTCTGAGTTCTCTAAAGCGGTTAATTCTGTACTAGAAATCGAATCATATTGAAGATAGGACTTCTGGTAGTTTCTTTTTTGAGCTGAGCTCAATGAGCCAAAACTGATTTTTTTATCAGGATCTATTTCATTGTGACTAATGGAAACAACCTCACCTTTATATCCAGCTATGTCTCCCTGGATGATCCCGTCAAAAACGTCAATATCTACTTGGCTATAAATCGATTCATCTAGAATGTGATCTGTGCTCTTATTATTGTATTCGTATGTCTTATTCAAATGAAAGAGCACATCATCATAACTGTATTGACCTCTAAAACATTTGAAATAAAGAATTAGAGAGATTAGTGGTATGAAGGAGAGACGTAAGAATTTTCTCTTTGAAGGTCCTTTTGTGAACAACGACAGTTTCCGCATCTATTTGTATATACTTGGCTAGTTGAGTGCTTAAATCGATTCAAGTTTTTACTGATCTGAAAAACATTTATATGAAACATAGTTGATCAATTATATTCACAAGACTTGTTTGGTGGTGAAAATGAACAAGCATATGCGCTTAGTTGAAACACACCCTTTTTTTTTCTTTCTCACACCCTCCTCTGTAGAAGGAACCTGTCAAGATCGGCGGAGGCCTGGCAGGGCGTTGGTCTACACTGCTTTGGCAGGGTTGACAGCACCCGATGAAAAAAACAAAGCATATTTTTCATTTTCATGCTGGCGCAGCAGCTAAATGTTTATTTATTAGTTCGGTTCGATGAACAATTCTTGGATCTATATAAAAAAGGCTTGATTCATTTAATGAAACATCATTAAAAAGTTCATAATTTTGACTCTTTTTCTCAGTGTCCTCTGTTTCACTCAAAAAAGTATCTCTAAAAACCTTATGCTCGAGTACATATTCTTGAACATTGTGTGAATAATATTTGACAACATGCTCATCATTTTCAACACATGCATGAGTATTAATGCACGAAGCACCGTTATTTATCCAAATCTGTAAATCTTCATCGAATACGTTAAAGTTGAATTTTTTCGACTTAATAACTTGATCTCCATATTCTCTTTTCAGGATCTTGTTGACGTTTTGGGGATAGTATGTAAATGCACCTTCGTACAACGTTGGGATTAATGTTTCGAAATCTTCTAAAGTATAAAAATGGTAATCTTTATCTGCCAATAGATCATATGATTTTTCTGTGCTCTCCATGGATGCTGTGAAATCACCACCAAGATTTTTATTTCTATCAGCCAGCACCAAAGCTAGATTTTTAATTTCAGCTCCGGTTTTAAGATCATCAAGAGTTATTTGGATCTTGGATATCGTGCTGATATCAATGTATAAGCCTGTAGACGCATCAATATATCTAGCATCGATAACGTTGTTTTTGTCCTTTTCTGAGTTGACAAAATGTGGGTTTATGTCTAAAAAATAACTGTTTAGGCCGATTTCGCTAACATTGTGAATATCTCTTCTACTGTTAATAGTGATATCATAAATCAGAGAGTTGTTAAACTCGATCAGTTTCATAAACTCATTGATTGGAATTTGAAAATCAACGTCCTCATCATAAGCCAACGTCAAACCGTTCCACCACCATCCAATCAAGCTTCCATGAGAATTCCAAGTTATGATATTATTTTTCTCTGTGAAATGAAGCCATGACCTTACTAATCTATGAAATGAAGACACATAGTCTACGGTGCTTGAATTCCTAAAAAACCTATAGTCAAAATGCAATGATTGTGACCTTTTTTCTTCAATAAAAGCCTCGCTGAAGTACTTTGGAAACTCTTTAGTGGGTTCACTTACCAGAGGTATGGTCCTTTGGGGAGTTCTTTTCAGAGTAGTGGATTGGTCTTTGGCCACATTCAAGGAATCATTTTGAAAGACATGCTCGAAATCAGATATTGTCAACTTTCTTTGTTTTATTTCTTTGGTTTGGTTCAGGTATGTAATATATGCAGATTCAGTTATTTTGTCGTGACTTTCAGAAACATGAGTTATTTGACTCAAAAGTTCTAGCTCATTGGACGCTGAAACACCGTTCATCATTACCTCATATAAATTTGCTTTCGTTAAAGCGATCTGATTGCTGATGTAAATATCTGATAAATTTTTTAGACTAGATGAACCTATGGTGCTGTACTTATATAACGGAATTGAAATTATGGAATCTGAATCAATGAATATTACTCTCTTAGGGATGCTCATCGATGTTCTCATATACAATGAGCTGTGAAAAGCTCTTTCAGGTTCGGATATATACTTTTGAATATTCTTTGTTAATTTTAATTTGATGAGATCATATTCTCCAGTTATATCAAGGCAGTAGTCCTTTCTTTTGAAACCTAAGTACTTCCTTAGAGCTCTGCAATCTTCTCCACTTTTTACAAAAGGATGCTCATAGAGAATGCTAAAATCGTAGATTGAATCCCAATCAAACTCTATCCCAAAATTAGGGTTCAGTCTTCCATGGTTCGACGATATGTGTTCCCTAATTTTGTTTAGCCATAATCCAACAGCTAGCCTTGGATCAAATTCTTTCGAGAGCTCATAATTAAAATCTTTGAAGGTCAAAAACCTAGAAATTTCGGATTCATCAATGAACTTAGTTGGTAAAATTGATTTCGATAAAAGAGAGCTGATATTGCGGAGCTGACTGTTTCCAGTACTAGATTGACTTTTAAACTCTTTCTTCAAATCTTTGCTCAAATCCTCAGGGTTCGTAAAAATATATAACTCAATAAAACCGATATAATATATGATAAGCAAGACTAAGATTGAAATAGTCAAAAATCGTGATGCTTTCCTCTTTATTACAGTCTGAAAGGCCCTGAACATTATATCATTATGTTAAGAAATGCTTATTTTTGGTTACTGTTGATTTTACTTCACTTTGGAAAGTGGGTGTTTTCATCCCAAAAAGGTTTTTTTCCATTCTGTTACTCAAACAACATCAACCTCGTCTGATCAAGACCAAGTTCTACTGTTTGAATTAGGTATAAAGCAAAAATTAAAATTGTCCATTAATCACTAATATACAAAAATTCATAAATTCGTTAAAAAATCGGATACAAGACCTTTCCGTCGCTTCATAAAAATCTTGGGATATACGTGCTAAACTAGCTTTCTAAATATCTCATTCTTTGAACCACCCATGGGTCATCATAAAATACATGTGTTTCGTCTTCAAACACGTAGGGGTAATAATAATTTGGAGGCACCTTCTCCAGTCTTTTTTTTCTAAATTCCTGATGCCTCTTACTGTATGTCCTCAAAGCTAAATAGTATTTCTCGAGTTTCTTATCTAAATACAAACACAGATCACCCGTTGTATCATTCATATCATCGCAATATTTTCTCTCCAATGATATCCATAAATTTATCGTGCTCCTATACCTGTAACTTCTCTTTTGTATGTTGTGCAAAACCAAACCTCCATACTCTTTAATTAAGATAGATTCAAACTGATTAGGAACGTAAGAAAGAACACCTTCATATAAAGTTGGCAGTAAAGGAGAAAGATCATTAAAATTATAAACATGGTTGTCTTTGCAACTTACTAAAAATCTATCATGAACAGGACTATCTTGATATTTTTCTATCCCAGGAGCATACTCTTCTAAATCACCTTTAGAAGGTTTGAAATCAGGAACCATACTATCTTGCAAATATGAAAGAATCATTCTGTTTCTTTCAGGCTGATCTGCTATGTCTTTTAATTGAATATTGTTTTTAGATAAGGCAGTTATGTCAATATATAAGCCTGTATTGGTATCTATAAACCTTGCATCAATGATGTTTTCAGAGCTTTCATCATTTTTCTTATTTGCGTAATATGGAGAAACATCCAAAAAATATGAATGAACACCGATCTCTGCATTGGAATCAATACCATATGCATGGTTTTTATAGCCATTGTCGCTGATATCATAAAACAGAGTATAGTTGAAAGTTCTAGCGAGAAACATCAATTCGTTAATAGATAGCTGAATATCGACATCATAATCATACGGTAAACTTATCCCGTTCCACGCCCATCCAATTAAGCTTCCATGGGAATTCCACGATATAATGTTATTTGCCTTCGCAAATCTAAACCATGCTCTTACCAGTCTGTGGACTGCTGGAATATGCTCATCTTGAGTTGTATTGAGAGATGCTCGCTGAAAAAAGCGATAATCATGATGTCCCGATAACGCCTTATCTTCAAGATATAACGCTTCCGACAAATACTTCGGCAACACCCCTTCAGGCTGAAGAGAAAACTTGATATCATTCAATGTCTTTTCATTCTTTGGAGTTCCAGTTTTTTCTAGAATTTGCAATTCATAATCAAAATCAACAACAAAATCTTTCTTGCTGAGATGCAGCTCATCAAATTTAGAATTAAGGTTTTTCAAAATTTGAGGCTTATCATAATCTACTCTATGTCTTTTTCTGATATCTGAAGTATCTGTAAAAGAAACGTTTGATAAGCGTTTCCGTAGTTGATCAACTTCTTTGGAAGAAGAAATTGAGATCTCGCGTGTTTTCGGATTTTCAGAAAGTTTTCTGTTGATATACATGGCTGATAAAATATTTGTTGCATTATCAGCTCTAAAAGCAGGTATTGATAATGATTTACCTGCATCATCTATAAAGTAGATCCTTTCAGGAGCAGGCATGGTTTCTTTTAAATAGATAAGACTCAGCATTTCTCTTTGGGCTCGTGGTATATATTGCAGCAAATTTTTGGTGATTTTGATACTTAACTCTTCGAAGGGTGTGTCTTCACAGAACACCATATCCGCGTTATCCATGTCTAAGAGTTCCTTTAAATCCTCGCAAGTTCTTCTTTCTTGTAGAAATTCGTAATTCGCTATTTCTTTAAAGTCATAAACGGTATTCCAGTCAAACAGTAACTTAAAGTCCTCATCAATAGTGCCGTTGTTGTCATCCATGTGGGTCTCTATTCTGTTCAGCCATAGCGCCACGTTCAATCGAGGGTCATACTCGTTGCTTAGCTGGATGTCTACTTTTTTCAATACCGTTCTGATCTTTTTCCTATTTAGCACTTTCTCCAAAAAGTCAATTGCAAAATATGAATTTAGTAGTCGTTCCTCTTGCATACTGTCCAGCCGTATAGCTGTTTCTGAAAACAGAACATCGTCGTACACTTTCTTCTCGCTCTTAGCATTATCTTCCCCATAGTCTGTGATCAGTTCGCTTACTTTCTGACACAGTCTTGAGGGATACCCTGTATTGTGTAACAGATATACTGAAGCCAGTGATAGAGCTATCATGTACGGTAAATAACGGCGTAAAGCCTTAGATATAACTTTACTCCCCTTGAGAATGTATCGTTCCAGGATCATCTCAAAAAAAAGCCTGATACAGAAGAACAATACGATAAATAAAACAAGAATTCATTCGTTAAATTCAATTACCACTTAGTTTTGCGCATTCTCTATGTGGTTACACTTTCTTTTCTTTTTCACCCAATCCCCATAATTTGTCTGTGTATTTCCCAATTCGGACTCAGGCATTAAAGTTTGCGGAAGATCGACAAGACATATATACTTGCAAATACGACGACGAACCACGAACCAATATTATTATTATCCCAAATTTATAAACAAATGAGCCAGCTAGCTAGCTCTCTTTTAACAACCAAAAAAATAAAAAGTACATACATACACTCACACACACAGATACGCACACACACACACATCATCACCAGCCATTACACACTATGTATGTATCACTTATTCGAGTAATCCAGCATCTCGAGCTCGATCATACGATCGACTATCCATTCATTGTCATAAAATAACGGATACTCGTTTTTCAAGTAGTCTTGACTATTATTCAAAAAGTCTAGATTGTCGTTGAAAAGATACACTTTTGTATCAGCAGCGTACGAGGTGTGTCTATTAGTGATGGATTGACGGTGCTCCCGGACATAGTCCTTGAGATGGTTGTATTCAAATGCAATGCCGTTATCCTTTAAACAGACATCACGTGCATCAACACCATCACAGATAGAATTTTGTACCCATAAATTCAGCAAGTACTTGTAGGAGTAATCTCTGAAAGACGGGTAGAATGGTTTGGCGTATTCTTTGTTCAGGATATACTCGTACTGGTTTGGGACATAAGTCCCCAAACCTTGGAATTTCGTGGGTATCAGGGGACTTATTTCATCGAGCTTGTAAAAATGGTTATTCTTGCAGTGGAGCAGTTCGATGGCTTGGTCCTGCTGGTCCTGCTCGTGGTTGAATTCTTCATATTTGTCTTTCAAATTCAGCTGAGACGTCTTTAGCTCATTGCTGATGTATTCAGGGTGCAGCGTTGTTATCAGCCTGTTCCTGTCTATATCTGTCTTTAGCTCGTTGTCGTTGAGCTTTAAGTTTTTTATTTTGGTCAGTCCAGTAATGTCTATAAACTTACCTGACTGAATATCGACGAACCTTGCGTCGATCAGATTCAAACCTCTTCCTTTGTTTCTACTTACATATGCAGGTGTGACGTCCAGATAGTACGAGTTTAATCCGGTTTCATTGTTTTCGTCTTCACTCAGGTCAAATATCAGAGTGTTGTTGAAAGTTCTCGCAAGTCTGATTAAATCTTGAACCGGCATTTGGAAATCGAGGTCAAGGTCGTACGGCAGATGTAAACCGTTCCACCACCATCCAATGAGACTTCCGTGTGAGTTCCAGGTCAGTAGGTCATTGCTTCTAGTGAAACGTAACCAGGCTCTGACCATTCTATGAACCGTTGAGGCATGCTGTATTCTTGTAGTTTCTAGATTCTTGAAAAATCTCCAGTCAAAATGTCCTGATAATCCAACGGCGTCCTTAACATAACCTTCATGGAAATATTTTCTTTTGTTGTAATATTCTGATGACGTTAAATGGTCCTCTAGCCTCATTAAACTTTCTGATTTTTTCTTGGTTTTCTTCAGCTGTTGTAAATCCCTATTAACATCGTACTCAAATCTAGAGCTATCGATATGGATTGGTTTCAAAGAATCCTTGTTTTTTATATGTTTGTTGTTCGTGATTTTCAAGTCATGCTTTTTGTTATTGAAAGGCTTGATTTTCATCAAAAGATCATTTAACTCTTCTAACTCGGCGAACGCGTAAATGCCCCTGTTTATAAGCTCTTGATCATCGAAAGTATCTTTGTTATTTTTAATATATTCAATGGATAAGTTCTCGACAGTGTTTGAATCTTTTCTAGTAGGCAAGACTAGTGAAAAAGCTCTTTCATTAACAAAGACGATTTTCTCTGGAATCAAACTAGTAGTCTTCAAGTAAATTGCTGCCATTAGTTTGTGAGCCTCCTCTGAGCCCAAATATACCCCGTTAAAGGGTTTAATGCTAATACTCAATTCCTCATCTGGGGTATCTAAGCAGTTTCGGATTGTATTGAGATCGTTTAACCGATTGAGATCGTCACATGTATTCCTTGATTTGATGAACTCTTTTACATACAAATTCGATTCAAAATCATACACTGTTGACCAGTCAAATGGTATTTGAAATCCAGGATCCACTTTGTTCTTGTTGACCCTAATATGAGACCTTATGTGGTTAAACCACAAGGCAACTGGCAGTCTTGGGTCAAATGTAGAATTTTTGCCAAATAGTTCCGATTTTGCAATAGGATCAAAAGCTCTCTGCTTGTTTGTTGAAGGATCTTGGTATTCGTGTAAATCATACTCGTTGAATTTCTCTATGGACCTTGAGTAAAAAATCACTACAAGGATCAGTACTGCAACAATAAGCAGTTTTTGTAATTTTTTCGTGATACGAAAGTGACTCGCAGATCTTTTTTTGGGTTTCTCTTTCATGTTGATCTTGATTCATTGGTGATCAAACTCGTTTTTTTTTTCGATTTGTTTTGATTCGAAAAAGTTTATTCGCCGTATAAATCGAAGACCGTTTTCACTCTCCGAGATAAATGACCCGGAAAACGCTTAGCAATATTATATACATAACAAAAAGTTTAGAATGAATATATCTACATCAACTTTAACATGAAACTGACAGATGAAAGAATTCAACAGTATACAAATATTTATAAATTCAGAAATTCTGTTAGAATCCGTGTTCTACCTAGACAAGCTACAAAACTAGTACGGAAGGTATCATGAACCACTATTTTTGGACCTGCTCATTGTGATACTTATTCAGATGAGAAATAAGTTGATTTTCTTTACTGAAACTCTTTGAACAACAGTCGCATTTGTACAGTTTTTCATGTGTTTTCATGTGTTTTGCGAGATTGGAGCTTTCGCTAAACCGTTTACCGCAATTCGGGTATTTACAAAACAACGGTTTTTCTCCTGTATGGGTCCTTATATGAATAGATAACGACGACGATGTAGCAAATGATTTTCTGCAAACTTTGCAAGTGTATGGCTTTTCTCCACTATGTATTCGGAGGTGCTGTTCTAGCATCGGTTCAACCGCAAAAGAATGATCGCAAATCGTACATTTAAAAGGTCTGTATTTTGTATGAACATGTAAATGGCGAACTATTTTTTGACGTTGATTGAAAACTCTATGATTTCTAGCACAGCCTTCCCAAGCACAAGTATATGTTGATTTGCCTGATCCAATATGGGTGTTGATCAAATGGTTTGTTAGTTCCTGTGCATTCTCAAACTCCAGGTTACAGAAATGTTCAAAATTTCCTTCAGTATCATATATCTGCCATTTACACTTAGTCTCATGATTAGTAGGTTTGTAATCTAATGAAAGCTGTGGCGATGTTTGGGTTGTTTGAGCGGAATTAATCGATGATGAAGAACCGTCCGAACTTTGAGGAGATTTTGGAGTTTGAATGTACAAAGAATTCTCAGATTCCTTTTTCTTGCTGAGAATGTCATCGAAGTCAACATCAAAATGAATTCCATGTGAACCATTAATATGATTGACTAAAGAGTACAGATCTTCTCCATTGTAATTACAACTTTTCCATTCACACTCGTAATTAATGTCTAAGTCTTTAATCTTAGTTAAATTTGGTTGAACATATTCAGGCAAGACATGGTCTTTAAACAAATGGTTTTGCAATTGAAATGAGTTATTACAAGTTGACAGACAGTTGTCCCACTCACATTTGGTGCGTTCGTTTTTAAAATTCCACTCAAAATTAATCAGCGAATTGTCTGGCTTTGCTTTTTTGTTATCATTGTGGTCGTGAAACTGAATTTGATGATGGTGATGTGTAGCAGAATGTTGATGGTTATGCCCTAATTCATCTTCACGAACTCGTTTATCTCTAGTTAAATAATGATCTAAAAAACATGTATCGTTGACACAGTTTGTATTAATGAGATTTGAAATTGGTACATTTGCATTACTTAGATTTTTGACATCTGTGTTTTCAGAAATTGAATGGTCCAGAAAATCGTACATGTTTGTTATATTTATTAAGTCTTGTATGATTGGCTTTTTCAAATTAATCTCTTCGAAGTTTGTAGAATCAGTACTAAATTGATCTGATTTCGGGTCCTCACCTTGAACCGGAACACTGGTTATCATCTCACAAAAGTTACATAGTTCATCGATATTAGAGGTATTCAAATCGCATTCTTTCTCGAAGTTTTTGCTAATTCCATTATTGATATCGAAACATCCATCGAAAACTGAATTATCATTAAGTGGATCCATCGAATTATTATGTTTCTCATCACAACAAATTTCTACAACCTGTGGAAAACAATTATCGCTTTTAGGGCATTGAATTGTATCATCAATTTTTATGTTCTGGGGTAACGATGAATTGTGACAGTTCAAAAATTCAAAGTGCTGGCATTCAGTGTATTTTGAACTGTGTGAATCATTATCGTGATGGTGATGTTTGGAGGAACTGACCTGCTGTTGAGCAGAAGATGGTGTAGAAATGGTATTTGGAAAATCTGAATTATTATGGTCTTGGATATTCCCATATAATAAATTATTTGTATGAATATGACCGTGTATATATGTTATGTTGTTGTAGTTGTGTATGTGGCCATGAACCAACCCGTTCATTCGTGAAATCTCTTCAGGTGATTTTTCGTTCACTTCTTCTGATTCTGTATCAAGATTAATGTTATTAGCTTTTGAATCGTATCTCTCCTTATGATGGTTGGCTTTTATAGTGTCGTAGTTGAAATCATCAATATTATAGTTAGATAAATCATGCTCGATGTCATTCATTGATAAAGCTTGATCCATAATTTTTGAAGCTGGCATTCCCAGAATCCTCAAAATACTTCTATTCTGTTATATATATATGAATGAATACTCAAGCTCAAGTAATATTACAAGCAACAAAGACTAATGATAGAAGTAGGTTCTTAAGTTTTTAGTATTTTTTTAACGTGTAGTTCAGAAGCAGCAAATTTCTTCATTATATGATCTGAAATAAGTGAATTATAATCCTTAATATATCCCAAATTTTTCGTAAAGAGAGTATATGGTTCAAAAGTCACCTTGGTGGTCTCCTCCATGCTCAGGTTTTTTAAATATAAAAAACAGAATTTGAATTGGGACACACGATTAAACCAGTTTTGGAATTCCGGTTTTATTCCGGTACTCTCGACCAATTTTGGGTTTATCAACAGCTTGTGTCAAAAAATGATCTCAACATTGTTGGAAACCTTGAGAAAGAGAAGTAGATTGACTGATAAACAGAAAATATAAATATGGCAGAGCTTGAAAAAAAACACACTAAAACCATTTGCGTATTTTGTGGGTCTTCTTTTGGTACGGATCCAGTATATGCGAAACACGCCAAAGAATTAGGTGAATTAATTGCCAGCAAAGGTTGGGGTCTAGTGTACGGAGGCGGTACCAGTACGTATTAAGTGAACCATTAATTATCAGAAACAAGCGACTAACAAACTTATCTAGCTGGTTTAATGGGTGAAGTTGCTAAAGCGTGTTTTTCGAATAACGGTTACGTTCACGGCATTATTCCAAAAGCCTTGGTTAGTAAAGAAAGAGCCAACGATTCTTCAATCGACGAGTATAACGAGCAATTGAAGAGAACTGTCGATAACCATTCTGGCTGGACTCCAATTTCTAGTGAGTATGGCAAAACAACGGTTGTGGATGACATGCATACGAGAAAGAGACTTATGGGCCAAGAAGCTGATGCCTTCATAGCTTTACCAGGCGGTTACGGTACTCTTGAGGAGCTGATGGAAGTTGTTACTTGGAGTCAGTTAGGCATTCACAACAAACCGATTGTTCTATTCAACATTGACGGTTTCTACGACGGGTTTATCAAATTCTTAGACACCGCAATTGAGAAAGGTTTTGTTAGCGAGAAAAATGGAAACATCATTGTTATCGGTAACGATTCGCATAAGGTCATCAGTCATATCACCCAATATGAGATTCCAGAAGGAAGATTTAACCTGGATTGGGAGAGCGAGTGCAAGCATTGAAACAGCACTTTCAACAGTGATCCTCTTGGTTTTTGTATCCCGTATCTACGTATTTGTACACATATGTACAGATGTATTAATTTTCCGAGTGTGAGTGTGTATCTCTATATTCGTGTCATAAATAGATAAACTTGCTCTAATTTTTTAAATTTATGTCCTGAAATTAGTTGGTTTCCTTCCCATGCAGTAGACGGAAACCACGTTCGCGATCACTTTTAGCGATTTATACCTCAAGATAGCTGGTAGTGCTTAATATCCCATTATTTTCGCCATTCGGACTATAATCCTGTAATGAATATTCTGACTTTGTCCTAATTTCTGTCAAGTTTTCGCAAACCATTTCAGCGAACTTATGTTTAACTGTTTAGCCTAGATGGGTTTTCGGCATGATTCTGCGTCAATACGACCAAGCAATCAATTAACCATTATCCAGCAGCTCAAGACCTTGCATCTCGTTCAATTCAGTCTCCTTGTATACCCTGTAGTCAATAATCATGAATGTCTTATACATATATTCACGTCAGCTACCACTGTCTACGTTCTGATATTTGAGTATTGATGATTATCTCAAACGGAGTTTAAGTTTTCAGGCTTTGAATCATATTTTCCCCCGTAAATTTTCGTAACCGATTTAATTTCATTTCAGAAAAAAAACATTCTTTCTTTAATACTCACAAATATTTCGTAAAAGTCTTTTTAAACAATCAGTAAGATCAAAAGTTTGAAGGTCTTGTCACAAATATTTCAGTCAGGTTATCACTACTAAAATATCAAGGCTTGATATTATCAATACATACTTTAAAAGAATTTTTCGTTAAATTATTCAATGGTAATTTTGAGAACATCAGTTTTTGTGTTTCATTTCTTGTACTTGTCATATTTATTTTTGTAATATATAGGTTTCCAAAATAAGCAAATCATATTGTTAGCCAGCCAAGCACACACCATCTGGAAAAGACATATTTGCGCGTACGCTATTCACACAACCTGGGTTCTTTGAAAAGAAGTTTTCGAACAAGGAAAATGATTCAGCAAAATCATGCCTTGCAACAATTCAATAGTGAACATCAAGTACATTCGCAAGACCCCCACAATGTACATCCACAGTTTCAGCAGCAGCAGCAGCAGCACCATCACAATCAGCAACACCAGCTTCACCATGAACAGCAAGTAGCTCCTTCCATCCTTAATCCATCAGCACATCCAAACTCAGGGCTTGTCACAGGTCCAGCTGGTCAAAGTGACGGTCAGAGAAATTTAAATAATCAACGTCACCTTAATCATTTGAATAATAATCAAAGACACTATCAGCAACCCGTCAATGCCATTATCAATAAACATTCTATGAACAACGAGAACTTTTCTGATCTCAACCCAACTACTATTACTGCTACCAGTCCTGTTGTTGCTGGAAGTAAGTTCACTGGTAATACAGCAAAGAGAAACAGTGATCATGATGAAAATGATAACACTAATCAAAATAACAGTAGCAACAACAACAATAAGAAAAACAATGATAGCAACAACAGTAATAATAACAATAACGGTGACATTAACAGTAATAATAACAATAATAATAACGGCAACTGTAACAATAAAAGTAATAATAATGAAAATAACAACAATAACAAACACAACAATAATGATAATAATGAAAACAGCAACGCTAATAATATTTCTACCCTAAATTTGCGCCGTGGTCCATGGTCTCCAGAAGAAGACAAGAAACTACTTGATTTGATCAATTCATATGGACCAAGTAATTGGGTTAGAATATCACATTCACTTTCTTCAAGAACACCGAAACAATGCAGAGAAAGATATCATCAAAATTTGAAGCCATGTTTGAACAGATCTCCTATAACCATTGAAGAAGGATTACTGATAGAAGAATTGGTCAATAAGTATGGTAAGAGATGGGCTGAAATTGCAAGACATTTAAATGGAAGATCGGATAATGCAATTAAGAACTGGTGGAATGGTGGTGCAAATAGAAGAAGAAGATCTAGTGCACAATCTAATTTACAGAATCCCAACGTAACCATTATTAATTCTAATCGCGACTTACCTATACAACCATTACCAGATCAACATCAACATGTGCCTTCGTTCAATACTTCAATATTCACTAGCACTCCAAATAATGCATTTGGGTCAGAACTGCAACACAAACACCAGCAACAAGTACATATGCTACCACCAAACCAAGGGGGTCGGTCATTGAGTGTTACTCAAGAATCTATGTATCAGCAATTACCGTCTGTTGGTGTGAAAAGATTATTGGATGAACAGATTCCTCTTAGAAGACATTCAACTCAAACCATCAATGTGGGAAGCAACACTTCTTCCCCATTCTCAGCTTCGCCATTATCTAGAGGTCCGTCATCAAGAACAAGTTCAATCTCCTATGACCATTTCAGTGCTAATACCTCTGATAATTCTACAAATACATCAAGAAGATCATCCTTAGCTCATGATGTTTTCTTTCCAAATCCTTTAAACAACAATGCCCCTACACAAAAAAGGAAAAACTCACAACATTCTTTAGGCAATTACATTTCACCAAACTTGCAACCTCATAGATTTTCTGGATCTGGCCCATCTTCTTCCATCAATCCAATTTTGAATTTTAGCAATAGTAACAGTACTGGCAATCCCTCTGTACCGATACATCCAACAGTCTATCATTTACCCCCATTTTCCCCTTCTACTTCAAATTCGCAATCTACTGAGAAATTACCATCTTTACTAAACCATGAATCAACTCCGATGTTTGAACGGTTCTCATTTTCAAATGAATCAGCAGCTCCGTCCCCATTGGCTAAGCAGGGATTCACAATCAGTGATTCCAATACTACATTCAAGCCCCTACTAAGGCCCATTGGTGTTTCTGAAACGTTAATGAATGAAGATGTCGATAACGTTGATGTTAATGAATCTGAAAACTCATCGACTCAATTTACTTCTGTTATAAAAAATATTTCAAGTGCAGCTACCGTTCAAGATACAGTATCTACCTTTTCTTCCCATGAAAAGAATTCAAATCGAGTACATAAAGGTAAAGTTATCAAAAATGAGTTTAAGGCTGAGAACTCTAATAATACTGCTGATAAAATGAACATAGCCAATCTACTAGGTTAGATGCCTAGTTTGTTTATATTTCAATGAATTAGTTATTTTTTTTCCTGTGAATTTTGTTAAAAAACATGCCACAGAGGGTTTAATTGTTTGGTTGCGAATGTATTTAGTTTATTGATTCTGCTGTTATCTTTTTTGTTTAGTCGTTGGTGCTGGTTGTCCGAAAGTGTTACGTTTTCTTTTTCACTTTCATCCTTTTTGTACAGTATATTATAATATTTATAAAATTGTCCTTTCCACAGTTTTTATTCTTTGGTTTAAAAGTAAAGTTCTCCTACTTATTGTTACTGAGTTTCGAGCAAATTTAACGTTGCAACTTCTATTCTTTGTCAAAGTGAAAAGATTATAGATTGATGAATGAAGATCTCAAAAATTCGTACATTAATTAGTGGCTTAATTAACTGGTTTGCATCTAGTAATATCATGGTTTTGGGGCAATCCTGCTGCAAAATCCTCAATATATAGAACACCTCTTCTATCAACAATATATAATCTATGACCGTTGTTTGAAAATCTCAAGCTTGCAGATTCTCTCATTCTATATGCATTTGAAACTTCAGCAACAATAACAACTCTTTTATTTTCTTGATCCATCTTTGGAGAGAACATTAAATAAACCAACCCATTTCTATCTAAAAATGCAACTGCATCATTTCTCGGTGAAACTGCACATCTGTGGATTGTTGAACCAATCTCGTCAACTCTTATTAGCATCGTGGGTTGTGCTATTGTCTGTAGACCATTAATATTAGATATTTTAGTGTCTATTATTATGGGTGGTGCGTTGAATGCAACCGACGTAACAACCATCAGTCTATTATTCGGAAAAATTGAAGTTGAAGTTATGCCTTCACTTTCCAACGAAGTGTCTAAAGCTCTCAGAGATTTCATTACTAACCTTGGTTCATTTGGGTTTTTGATGGAGATTACTAAAAATCTCGACTCTAATGCTGTTGAGCATGAAAAAAAAATAGAATCGTCCGTAAAATTAACAGTATTTATTGGATCTCTATATGGCAATGTCACAGTTATAGGATCAATTTTCAATAACTTTGAAGGTTCGAATGTATTGCTATAGTTTAAATTGTGTAATACTATCAATGCTTGCTCAGATCCACTCACTCTATCCTTTCCTGTTATACCGCATGCAATCATTTGGTTGTTGGATGATATATCAATACACCTTATGGGAAAACTTGAGAAATATGTATATATGGGAATTCCACCTTTCGATAAATCAAAAACACGTAACATTCCTCTAGTGCCACTAACGACCAATAGATCATTCGATAGTGAACAATATATATGCTCCCAAATATTCAGATTGGAAGAAAACTTCAGCGGTTCACCATTAATAAGTTCCTGTTCACTGTCATAGTGATGTAAATTCTCAAAGTTTGGTCCAATTTCTCCTGTACTCTTTCCACAACAGAATAGAGTTGGAGGAGAATTTAAATCTGATGGAATATTATAAACCTCCCATTTTTTTTCAGTAAGCAACACAAAATATTTTAAATTTGGGGATATTGCATTCCCAATGAACAATTTTGATCTTGATAAAAATATTTTGGAATGCGTAGGATACTGTAATTGTTTTCTATACATTGGGAAACACTTCGCAAAGTTGTACTCGTTGTGTTCATCTTTTGGCGATATTGAAAGTGTTGTATTATTATTTTGTGCAAAACCTGTTGACGCTGTAAATGTATTTGTTGAAAAGAAACTAGATTTTCTCAGAGTTGGTATTGTGATTGGTATAGTAGCTGCGGATGATACATAAGAGTTTTCATTGGTAATCGTTGAGATTGTCTTTTTTAATTTGTTGGGAAATGAATTATCCATATTCACAATCCAGTCCTCGACGTTTGTTGCAGAATTATTGCCTATGGTAGACTCGTCATTTAAATTTATGCTATTGACGCCTATAGCAACTGAGTGGAATAATGATAGTAAAGATTGTTTTGGGGTGTTTGAATATGAGTTATTTGAAGATGAAGATTTACTGTTCTTTCTTCTTTTAGTTTCAAACAAAGGAATTCTTTCGTAATCGAATTGAATCAACTGCTTATACAATTTTCTCAATGGCCTAATTTCTGACAAAATATAAACATTTTGTTTTGAACATATAGGACAGTCTTTCTTGGATAGCCCTTCAAAAAAGCTTTCTGATATTAAACATCCGCAGGACAACACCGAGCAGTCCGATATCAGATCATTTTTAACTGTATTGCTTTCCAGGTCTATTGATGAAGGTAAATATAAGTTTTGTGAGATATCGTTCAATATTGATCTTGTTGAGTTCGACGACTCTATATGCCTCATATTGTCCTGGCTATGTTTGATATTGTTTAGTTGTATTATTATATATTTGACAAAGTCAATCTGTGTTATTTTCGTCAAGCTTTGCCAATCTTGTAGACCAATAAGTTAAAGCGATTTGTTGATTCTCGCTATGTTATTATCAGATTTGAGATATCCGATAATGGTTCGGATTTCCAGATTCTAGAATTACGGGCACAATCCATAAAATTCAAAATGGATTTGAAAAAAAAATCATTTCGGCGCTTCGTTACCAACTTCACAATTAAAGGTGAACAAGATGTCACAATTTGTGGGCTATAAAGTTGAGCTTTCATTAAAAGACAATTCCAAGATTAATGGCTTTATTTCTACTGTAGTTGATAAAGTTTTAAGCTTAGAAAATGGTAAGTTACTTATGATGCTGTGATTGAGTTCCTAATACTAACTATGAGTTAGCATATTTTGATAACGGTAGTGAATTGGCACATTACTCAATAACAGGGAGTCAGATATCTGATCTCTTAGTTTTAGAGCTTCCGAAAGATCTATCAAAGCAAAAAGAAGCAAAAAAGAATAAAATCAAGAACGGCGGCATCAATAATATCAATCTCAACAGTAACAAAAATAAGACTACTAACAATACCAGCTGTTCGTCACCAGCTCCTCCATTAGTTGATGATGCTATACTGTATGCAAGAAATGCGACTCCATTGAAATCTGTTAATAATACACCTCAGCAGCTGAAGAGAAAAGTGTTGAAGAAAAGAGATAATAACTACAACAACAACGAAGACCCTGACTGGGATGACGACGTTTTTAAAATTAAAGAATCTTCTGACTTTGACTTTGAGAGTAATCTTGCGAGATTTGATAAGCATGGTGTTTTTGAAGAGTTAAAGGCAAATGACAGTATTGATCCGCAGAATAGACTGGTTGGTCATAACAAATTAGATTCACCTGCTAAAACTAAATATGATAACACTGAAATGGTTATTGAATCAAGAATGGACAACTGGGATAACACTTTATCCACTGCCATTGCCCAGCCACGACTGGGACCTACTGATAATGAACTATTGCAATTAATTGGTGGTGGTGCTAGTAATAAAGTTTCCATTTCAAGTATATCGTCCCCTGTTCAAAAGAACTTTGCTGTAAAACTAAGCAGTTCAGAAGATGTACTACCATTATGTTCACCAGTTCAATTAGTTGAAATTGAGAGATTTTGTAACGATGATTTTGGTATTTCACCAACCATATTATCAGAAAATGCCTCCCAAAATATTGCTAAATTAATCATCCAAGCGTTAGGTGGTAGTTCAAGAATCGCATCAAATAACCATAACTCACCACCGTTGATCGTACTGTTGACTGGTAATAATAGATCCGGTTCTAGATCATTAGCAGCCGGTAGACAATTGACTAATCATGGTATCAGAGTTATATCAGTAACATTAAAAGATTATAATAATGATGATTTAGATGAAAAGGTAAAATATCAGCTAAATTTATTTAAACTATCCGGTGGTAAACATGTTACCTCCTTAAAACTACTGAACTCATTTTTGAAGACGTTAGATAGTCCTGTTGAATTTATATTGGATGCATTACAAGGATATGATACTAATTTACAAGACTTAATGAATGACGAATTATTACCAGCTAAAAAATTAATCGACTGGTGTAATAAACAAAAAAATATTGGTAAAATGTCTCTGGACATTCCTTCTGGAATTGATGCAGGTTCTGGACATCAATATGACTCCATGACAATTGAATCCAAATGGGTTGTATCATTAGGATTACCTTTAAATGGTTTATTGCATTCTTATAGCAACGAATCGGTTGCAAACGGTGACTGGATACATTATCTTATTGATATTGGTATTCCGAGCAAGATATTTAAGAAGAGTCCATTCCGAAAATTTGATAGGGTTTGGTTTACTGGTGATTGGATTAATAGTTTAGAAATTGTTTTAGTATAGTTTTGTAAAATAGTACAAAGAATTTATAAAAACAAGAGAAAATGTCTCAATCAGGAAATTTTGATGTTTCTTTATTTTCCTAAGTAAATTTCAGAATTCAAAACTTGCAGCTGCCTTTTTTCCTACACTGTTTTTTTCTCATATTATTTAGCTTTTCATTGCAATACAGAAACAGTTGTTGAAAACAGTAACAGATAAGATACTTCAGTGAATAATCTAAGTTAATTTATCTTTTTAGGTTTATCTGTTTAAATTTACTTTCAATAGACACGCTTTCGTTGCAGGTTCAGTTCCAATTGGTATTACTTATTTCAATACAAATTGAGGCAAAATAAAACTTCAAAACATTACAACTTTAACATCTTTTAAAAGCAATTTGGTATTTCTTTGAACTCCTTTTGTTGACTAATATTATTTTCATTCACTTATTTTTAGGGTGCGTTGAAGAAAGATTTAGATTCACTCAAAGTTAACCTTTTATTATCATTCATATAAAGTGAAAACATAACAATGGGTTCATGTTGTAGTTTTCTATCAGGTCGTGAACAAAGTGATTCATACCCTCCATTACTAGCTGAAAATGAAAGAGAAGCTATTTCCGCATTACTGCAATATTTAGAGAATCGTACTGAAGTTGATTTTTTTAGTAATGGTCCATTAAGAGCTTTAAGCACTTTGGTCTATTCAGATAATATTGACCTACAAAGAAGTGCAGCTTTAGCATTTGCAGAAATCACTGAAAAAGATGTTAGACCAGTTAATAGAGAGGTTCTAGAACCAATTTTGATTTTACTTCAAAGCTCTGATCCTGAAGTTCAAAGAGCCGCGTGCGCTGCTTTAGGTAATTTGGCTGTTAATAACGACAACAAAATATTGATTGTTGATATGGGAGGATTAGAACCTTTGATTCGTCAAATGATGAGTCCAAATATTGAAGTTCAATGTAATGCTGTTGGGTGCATAACCAATCTAGCTACGCAGGATGATAATAAAGCTAAGATTGCGAGATCAGGCGCTTTAATCCCGTTGACAAAATTAGCAAAATCAAAAGATTTAAGAGTTCAGCGAAATGCTACTGGTGCCTTATTGAACATGACACATTCTGGTGAAAATAGACAGGAGTTGGTAAATGCAGGCGCTGTTCCTGTTTTGGTGTCACTTTTGTCTTCTCCAGATTCAGATGTTCAATATTACTGCACTACTGCTTTATCAAATATTGCGGTTGATGAAAATAACCGTAAAAAACTGTCGCAAACAGAACCAAGATTAGTTACTCAACTAGTTCAGTTAATGGACTCAACAAGCCCAAGGGTTCAATGTCAAGCTACGCTGGCTCTAAGAAATTTAGCTTCTGATGCAGGTTACCAATTAGAGATTGTTAGAGCTGGTGGTTTGCCTCATTTAGTTAAACTTTTACAATCAACGCATCAGCCGTTAGTTCTAGCTGCAGTTGCTTGTATAAGAAACATTTCAATTCATCCCTTAAATGAAGGTTTGATTATTGATGCAGGCTTTTTAAAACCTTTAGTTTCTTTGTTGGATTACAATGATTCAGAAGAAATACAATGTCATGCTGTCTCGACTTTAAGAAATTTAGCGGCAAGCTCTGAAAGAAATAGATTAGCTTTGTTAGACGCTAATGCTGTTTTGAAATGTAAAGAACTAGTCTTAAAGACCCCTGTTTCTGTTCAAAGTGAAATTTCTGCATGCTTTGCTATACTGGCCTTGGCTGATGATTTGAAACTAAAACTATTAGATTTAGGTATTATTGATGTTTTGATTCCGCTAACTTTTTCTAGTAATGGTGAAGTTTGTGGTAATGCTGCA